>PJEM01010355.1:27284-63374 GCA_004023845.1 Helogale parvula | reverse complement strand
GCCCCCCACGGCTGCCGTGACCTTTTTCGAGCTGTGGAGAGGCACCCTAGGGGCCCCATCAGTGTGGGCGGGTGGCTCGGTGCACAAGGGAGCCAGCGAGGGGCCCCCTGGCGCCTCTATGGGCCAGGCAGGCGGTGGCTTGGGCCAGCGCCCATGCGCGGGAACACCTGTCACCAGGGCTGTTCTCCAGGGTCCTGCTCCTTCCCTTCTCCCCAGAGTACAGGCCACATGACAGGTTCAGAACTTCAGGGACAAGTGACCTCCTTTGTTTCCCCGGACCCACTAGAATGTTCTGGAGGACAGATGAGGGCAGGTCCCAGGAGCTGGAGTCCCTGGATCCCTTCGTGCTCTGGCCCTGTGGCCTGGGCCTCGCTGGGAGCACCCGTGGAATGGGATCACAGCAGACCCCTCCCCACGGGGCTCTCAGCACAGAAGCGAGAAGGGTGTATGGAAGAGGGGGGAGTGCCAGGCTCCATCGTCGGGGCTGATGGCCCTTTACCTGGGCCTGATTCCGAGCTTCTGGAACCGTGTTCTGAGCCCCGGCTACCTGAGAATACGGGAGGAACTCTTCAAATGGCTCAGGGCTCCAGATGACGTTGGTCTGGGGCGGGCAGGCATCCGGGCTTCCAGAAAGCTCCCCAAGAGCCACTGAGGCAGGTGGGAGCTCAGCTCTAGGCAGGTGGGGACCCCCTGTGGCCTGTGCTCCTGAGCCCGCAGCCCCTCCTTTCCCCCAGGGTCTGCCCAGGGCCGGGGGCAGCTTAAAGGTGCAGCCACAGCTCTCCTGTGCAAATGGGATGGAGCCCAGCGGGCGCGGCAGCGTGACAGCCCATGACGATGTCCTCGTCTGGACCCCAGGACCCGTGAATGTGTGAACGGACGCAGCACAAGGGACCCTGCAGAGGAGAGGAGGTCAGGACCTCGAGACGGTGCGGGGGTCCTGCGTGGGCCAGGAGGGCTGGGCCCTAGGCACCCTCTGGAAGCCGGAAAAGGCCTGGAAACGGGCTCTCCCCGGGAGGCTCCGGAGTGGACCAGCGCCGCCCACGCCCGAGTTCAGCCCGTGAGACGGATCTGGCTTCACAGGCTCCGGAACCGCAGCAGAAACGAGCGGTTTTGGGCCACAGCTTTGCGGAGACATGTCAGCAGCAGCAGCAGGAAAGGGACCCACCCGTCACCCCGCGTTCCAACAGCTGCGCCCCCCAGGCTGGAGGACCCCACCCCACACTCCCCTGCAGAGCAGGGGCTGGGCCTCCGGGTGATGGGTTAAGTCCTGACAACATAAAACCCACCATCTTAACCCACTTAAAAGTGTGCGGCCGGGCTGTGCTGGGCACACTCACAGCGCCGTGCAAGAACCCGGCTCCGGGACGCTTTGGTCCCCAAGAAAGCCCCTTTACCCGTCAGCGGTCACTCCCCGCGCCCCGCCCCCACCAGCCTTCGGTCCCCGCGAGGCTCACGAGCAGCACCTCGTTGCCTCCGTGGACGGGCCACGTTCTGTCGCCCGCTGGCCTGCGGTGCACACGTCTGCCTCGCTGCCAGCTTCCCGCCCGTGGGCAGTCTCGGGCGCGCTCTGCTCCAACACGGTCTGCCATGCTGTCGGGGCTCCGCCTCGCAGTGGGGTCGCTGCGTCCTCTGCTACCTGTTTATCCTGGGGAGCTTTGAAAACCGATTCCTAAGCTCTTCCCAGGCAGCCTGCGACCTAGGAGGTCTGGGGCAGGGCCCAGGAATCTGCATTTCTCAGATACCGCCCTGCTCTGCCCTCGTGGCCCCCGCAAATGAAACCAATTTCCTGTGTGTTAACATCTGCTTACATGGGCAGTACCAACTGTTAAAAAAAAAAAAAAAGAATTGTGCTATTTCTCTGGAAACTTCTTTTAACCTATTTATGAGATTCCTGGCCTCCATTTTGTGTCCAGCTAATCTGGCTACCTAAGTAGCCCCCCCCCCATGACTACCAGGAAGTGGGCATCCTTCCTGCCACGGGAAAAGGGGAAGGAGCCTGGTGTTGAGGGGCCTCAGCCGAGGCCAGATCGGGCCCTGGTTTTCTCACCTGAGAAATGGAGGTGAGAGCATCACAGGGCGGCTGGGACCCCCCGGGGCCACAGTGCGGGGCGCCCGGGGGTTCGGTCGGTTGAGTGTCCAACTTTGGCTCAGGTCATGATCTCACGGTTGCGAGTTCGAGCCCTCGTCGGCTCTTTGTTGTCAGCTCGGAGCCTGGAGCTGCTCTGGATTCTCTCCCTCTCTCCGCCTTTCTCCCACTTGTGCGTGTTCTCGCCCGCTCAAAAATCATCATCAAAAAAAACCCAAACAGACACAGGCCAATGCCAGGCGGGTGCTAGGCACCCACAGACTCAGGGAGTGCACCCTTGGCCGGGCACGTGCCCTCGGGGCCGCTGTGCGTGGGGCCTCCTCCTGGGGGAGCCCCGGAGAGTTGTGGGCACCTGCAAGACCTCAGACCCTCGAGTCCCTCACACAGGTGGGGCTGGGGTGGCGCGGGGGCCCCCAGCTGGCCCCGCTGCTTCTTCCCTCCGCACAGCGCCTTCCCGGCTCCGAGCCCGCACGGCGAGGGAGGAGCCTGCCCTCAACCCCAGGGTGCGGTCCCGTCCGAGGCCTCTGCATCCAGCCACCCTCCCGCGTGTCACAGTGGCTGAGCTCCAAACTGGATGCACCAACGCTGTGCTTCCGGGCAAGGCACTGAGCCCCCCTCTCGGGGCTGCGCTCCCCCTGACCCCACGAGCTGGGCCTGGGAGAAACGAAGGCACAGGGAGCCTGGCACGCAGCGCCCGACGCTGCCCCTCCGGCCGGCAGACGGGTGAGAGAACCCACCTTCCTCGCTGGTACGTTCTGCCTCAAACAACACGCTGCTTGTCGGCAGGCAGACCACGGACAGGCTGCCAGCTCGGGGGGCACCGCCACCCGTGCCCAGGGCGCTGGGCGCTGCGAGGCCGCCCTGTGTGTGACAGCCACTACGGCCTTCGTGTCGCTACTGACCCGCCTTGCTACGTCGGTCCCCGGGCCGCTTCCCTGCGTGGAGTTGGTCCCCGAAAACTCTGCTGTGCCGGCAACGCTTCGTCTGTGACCCGGCCTCAGTGTGCGGTCCGCGCCCTCATCTGGCCCCGTGCCGCCTACGTGAGCCCGTGCCCGAACCTAAACCACCGACGGGTGCGCCCTGGGACCGCTGGAGGCCAGGCTGGCGCGGCCCAGCCCGTCTGCACGGGAGAGGCGGCCCCGGAAGCGAGAGGCACACACGCAGATGCCGGACGGCCTCGAAGGCCAGGGGAGGGATGCTGGCACCAACAGCCAAGGCTGCCAGGTCCAAGTTCCATCCCTGTGCCCGGGGACGGGTGCGCGCAGGGCCCACAGCTAACGTGGAGACGGATGTCCCGGCTCAGGCTCTGGGGTCCACAACTTCTCTCATGACCATCTATCGCCCGTGGTGTTAGAACTTTGCATCAGAGATGGAGAGAGAGTTTAAGTCACAAAAAACTTCACTAATTCAATCGTTTGCCAAGAGACTCCGGGTTTCAGGCTTCTCTGGAAAAACCTAACGACGTGTTGTCCCTGCAACAAGGCCTGGGTGCCGGGGCCAGTCCCAGCTCCTGAGACCCGCATCTCCGGCCCGGGCCACGTCGTCGCTCCCAGCCCCGCCTGCCAGGGCCTGCGGGATGAAGACGGGCCACGACCCCGGCTCTCATGGGGCTAAGGAGCAGTGAGCCATCCTTGCCTGTAGGGGGACAGGCGGGGGACCAGAGGCCCCAAAACACACTGTGCACAAGCCCCTTGATCTGGCGCACCTGAGCTCCCCCAGGTCACTGTGCATCTGAGGACGCAGGCCGAGTGCTTCTGCCCTCAGGGCAGCCTGGGGCGCGGAGAGCTCTGGGGGGCCCTGAGCAACGCCTCCCAAGTCTTCACTCGCCATCAGCCCCAGGGTGCAGTTAAGGTCCCCAATGCCACCTCCAAGGAGGACCGTCACAGGGAGCACTAGGTCTTAGTGACTCCTCCCTCGGTCCAGGCCATGCTCGGCACCGACCCCCCGGGCTCTGCCCCTCGGGTCAGCGCGTCCCCGTCTGGGACGTGGTGGACAAGCAAGGGTTAGAAATCGGCGGGCACCCGTGGGTCAGGCTACGGGGTCCTACAAACGGCGTGTGGCAGGTACAACAGGCTCTGTCAAGGTCAGAAACCCCCACACTTCAAAGGAGCTGATCAGACAGGTGACAGGATAAGCAACGGAACGGGAGGAGCGGCGGGCGAGTCGCACACGGAGGAGGACTCGGAGCCACAGCACCCAGGAGCGCCCCCAAGTCTGTGACGGAACCCAACTAAAGACAGAAACCGAACACACCCTTCTCGAAAGGTGTGCAGGCGGCCCGTAGGCACACACGAAGGTGGGGGACGTCATTCACCTTTAGGAAAACGCAAACCCAAACCCCGACGCAGACCCCGCCTGACACGTAGGGCGGCCGAGATAAGCTGGGCGAGGGTGCGGGGAGCCCCAGCCTCGTGCCCTGCTGCCGGGGCAGCAAATGCCATGCCTGCTTTGGACCAGAGAGCCTGGCGGCTCCTCCGAGAGGGAGGCATGGCGCGGCAAGCCCCTCGCTCCTGGGGCCCCGCACCCACACGGAAACCGGCACCCAGGCACCCTCAGCACCAGGCCTGTCGGAGCCCCGCTGCGGAGCAGCTCCGGCTTCCACCCACCCAGGCGCGCCCACGGCAGGCGTCCGTCCGCACGGCGGGCTGGCGCACCAGCTGGGGAAAGCTGCCGAGCCCTGGACACGATCCTACACAAGCGCATCTCAAAACCGTGAAGCACGAAGCCACAGAGCGGGGGAGCCCCGAGTGAGACGTGCAGGACGGGACGTCACAGAGATGGCCCGTGAGGGGCTGTGGGCTGGGCGGGAAGGACCCGGGGCCGACCTGCTAACGGGAAATGTTCCCGACCCACGGGGCTGATGGGACACCACCTCGTGAAGACACTGAAAACCACGGCATCCACAACAAATCCCCAGCGCCTCCGGGCCGAGCGGACGCGCGCCGGGCGGTCCCCGGAGCACCGGGGCGGGAGGAAGAGCCGCCACACCTTCTCTGCAGCCTCGTGTATGTAATGCGTATTTATTGAAAATTTTCTTCACCGACAATGGTGAAATCAAGACCCCAACTTACAAAACATGATGGCAGTTGATACGTAGAAAAATAAAGCCAAGGTCTGTGTTTCACAGATTTGCGCAAGTTTCCTTCCAACCTCAGTCTGTCCTGGCATCGAAAAGGAGATCACGGAATCTGTGTTATTCCTCATGACGCGACAGTAAAAAACCGCATTCCACGGACAAAAAAAAAATAGCTTTGCTTCCAAATAGTGCCAGTCTTTAAAGTGACTTTTCCCAATAATAAATATAGAAAACGGCCTTGGACCAGCACAGGGGGTGGGGGGGGCATGGCCGCGGCAGTCGCCCGTGTAAAAGCGGCCTCCCTCTCGGTGCACGGTGGCCGTGAGGTCCCCCCGGGGGCGGGGCCACAAGCCCCTCCTGCAGGGCCACTGGCCACCGCCGGACACACCTGTGCGGCACGCAGGCGGCCCGTCGAGGACACACCCGAGCACGCGGGCGGCAGGGCGCAGGAGCCCGGGACAGCAGACCGCCCATCGCGGCGGCCTCGACGGCTCTTTGGCTCTCGCGGTGGCGGCTCTGGCATCACACGGAGGGGGTCTTCGGCGGGTGAGGCGGCTGCACAGGCTGGGGACGCTTCACCCGCGGCTTCCTGCGCTTCGGCCGGCTCCTGGCCTTGTTGATCTGGACCACGAAGAAGGCCAGGACCACCATGGCCCCCAGGAAGGCGAACACGGGGATGGTCTGGCCCACCTCCTGGTTGTAGCGGCCGGGCATGATCCCTGCGGGAGCAAGCGGACCGTCAGAGGCGAGGCCCCAAGTGCCCCGGCTGCGCTCACAGGGCGAACGGGGTCTGCACACCTCAGGACGAGTGACCTCAGGTGCTCTGAGGAGCAGCTCTGGGGACTGAGGTCTGCTCCTTCCCCTCCCCACGCCCACCCCAGACGGACCCGCAGCTGGCCTGCCTTCCGCCACGTGCCACCGACAGCAGGGTGCCCGTGGCTGCTCTGTCCCCAAGTGTGATGGCAGACGGGCGAGCGTGGACACCGGGGGAGAGGAGGTGCGGGCATCCAGGCCAGGCAGGCAGGAGGGACGGCTGGCCACGCCCCCACCCCCTCGGAAAGCCTCCCTCACACGGGATACACGGTTAGAAGACAAGAGGGGCCACCGGAGCCCCCTGGTCTGTCATACGACTTGCTAACTGGGCAGTGTGGCGCTCCAGAGCGGACCTTCGTCAGCGCACCCCAGGACTGCGGGCGAGGCCCTCGGGAGCTTGGGGCCACCACACACAGTTCCCAGGGTTGGCGCACAGGGGCCACGGGGCCAGTGCCCAGAGGCAGCAGCCCCCGGGGGGCAGTGAGCTCCGGGAGAGCACAGGCTCTCAGCGAGAAGCGGCCCACACCCTGCTGGGCAGAGCGGGAGAGAAGCGGCCAAGTGGTCTAGTTGGGCCTATGCAGGGGCCGTTTCATGTCACCAGCGGGAGGGGACACAGTAAGATCAACTGAGGGGCACAAACCCACTTGTACTGGACGATCCCCGCCTGGTCAAGTCCCCTCCCGGGTGGGCCAGAGCAGACCACCCGTGGCGACCTCTGGCCTGAGGGTGCAGGGACCAGGCGGCTCAGCCGCTGGCCGGGAGCGGGACCAGCAGATGGCAGGTGGCAGGCGTCCCTGGGACACAGGACACGTGCTGTTTGCAGAGCTTTAACCAGAGCATGCAGATGACTCTGCTGGACAAGCTCAGGCGCCACACTGGCCGCCCGGAAAGACGCCCGCTTGAGGAGGCAGGCGGAGCCGAGGGGTCACGGTGAGGGGGCTCCCACGCTCGCCGCTGGCCGCCCCGGGGGTGCGGAGGCACCAGAACGAAGCGGCGGAGCACTGACCTCCAGGAATGTCCCAGGCGCCGCTCTCCCCGGGAGACAAGGGCCTCACTTGGGGTCGGTTCGAGCGGAAGTTGGGTAACACCACTTTGTCCAGGTCGATGGAGAGCAGCTTCTGATGTTTCCAAAGGTTGCTGCAGGAGAACGGATGAGAACAAAACACCAGTGAGCCGTCGCGCCGGCCCATGCAGCTCAGCCGGCACCCAAGAAGGAACAAGCGCGTCTCAGAAAAGTGAAGTGAGGCCCCGTCGACACCCAAGCCCAAATGCAGAGCACACCGGTGACAGGTCCCAGGTCCCAAGGCAGAACGTCAGTCGAGTCCCTGCGCACGAGAGGTCGGGGCTCCTGGGTTTCTACTGGGCCCCCAAGAGCCTGTTTCTGCTTCAAGCGGCCACGTCCCCAAGCAGTGGGAGAGGACGCCACATGCTGACCTCCGGAAGCAGCCTGAGGACAGGAGCTGGAGCCGGGGCTCAGGCACCCGGGCGGCCGGAAGGCACGCGCACGTCTCTGCCGAGGGGCACTGCAGCTGGCGGAGCCCCTGTGCACCCCCGTCCTGTGGGCACCAGAGAGCGGGACAGACGGTCCGCCTCCCAGGACACAACTGCTTGTGTCCGGTTCTATCGGCCCGAAAGCTAAACTGCCACCGCTGAGTTAGGGATAGGGGCCCCCGAAGCCTCCTGACCCTGCCCCTGAATTCGGTGCAGGGCTGTGTGCCTGGTGTGAGATGCACGTGTGTGAGGTGTGACACGAGGACGGCACTTCCTGGTTGAACAGCTGTGCGAGCATAACCAGGCTGCACCGTCATCTGAGGAGTTGGTGACGCTCTGATGGAAGGAAGCAGGGGACCCCTTGCCCACGGCTCCTCCAGGGTGTGACACTCCTGCGATCACTCAAAGGACGGACACCCGATGTCCAGCAAAGACACCGAGAAATGGGTCTACATCTCAGAGATGGAGGGAAATGTGCGCCGAGCGCTGGGCTGACGGACACCAGCCGCCCGACACGGTCTCACACGTCTTAGCACCAGAATCGAGACCCAGGGGAGGCTTTCTGGGGACCGAGAATAACTGTCAATAGGACGTGAAGTGGGGGGTAAGACCAAGCGAGGCCTTACTGTTTCTGAGTCCCCAACGGCACCATGGGGACAGAGCGGGCCGTGGGAACTCTGGCCAACACCGTCCACGGCAGCACTGCTGACGCGGCTAGAAGCGGGGTGAGCGGGGGCGGGGAGGAGTGGGGCGGAATCTCAGCAGGGACACAGGGGTGACAGGAGGCTACCTCCCGGGAGAACACCCTGAGATTAGCTCCAAGGAGAGCCCGCTGAGGGAGCACGAGGACCCCACGACCCCGGGTCCTCCGCCGGGCACGTTCCAGGCGAGCAGTGCGCCAGGGGCTCAGTGAGGACATGCAGACATCCTCCTCTCGGTGGCTCCCAGCACAGATGGTGGCGCTCCGTACCCTGCCACACCAATGCCTGTATGCCTGTGCCCGCCAGGATCCAAGCCAGGCGGACAGCCTGGAGGGGGTGCCTGAGGTGAGCTGCCTGCAGGGTGTGGTGGGGGGGTTCCTGCAGCACTGCTCCAAGGAGACTGGGGGGAGGACTGCCCCCCAAGCTGCCCGGAACATGTGCCCTGCTCCACCGCACCGGGATCCTGGGGGGGAGCAAACAGGGGACCCAGGGCGCTAAGCCAGCTGCTGTGCCCGGAAAGCAACGGCCGGGGTGACCCCGCTGCGGCTCCTGAAAGCGAAGGAGGCGGAGGACGGCGGGGGTGGAGTGACGAGACGGAGCGGCAGGCAGAGGGCAGTGTCCGGACACCGCGCGAAGCAAGGACCTGCCGTGGCTGGAGCGCCTTCCCTCGGGAACCACGCTGGGCGCAGGGATGAGGGCACAGACACGCCGCGGGCCAGGCTGTGAGTGCACCCCTGGCCCGAGCAGTCTCGGCCCCCAGGCCAACAGAAGACCCATCAGAACAGGGAGCCCTCGACTCCTGGGCCTGAACCCAAGGGTCAGAGCGTCTGTGTAAGTGACAGCACAGCCAGACCTCAGCGTTTTAGGCAAGAATCAGCCCCGTGTAACAAGATGCTCCTCAGCCAAAGCGCCTCTTCAGGTGGGACGCCACGGGGGCACGCCACCTTAAATGTCATCACAAAATGACAAGCAGGAGACCTGATTACTTGATAATGATGTCAGTAAAATTCCATTCTCTCTTGGAAAAAAAAAAGCAGTGAATCATAAGCCCCGCAGGAGGAGTGGAAAAGCACAGGAGGCGCTAACCTGGGAGCCGTCTCGTTTAACGGCTGCGGCTTGGCCCACGACAGGTGCGGACAGGCTGGCAGGGCCCGAGGCTCCGGGCGCCCCCAGCGGGCCTCGAGGACCTTGGAGTAGCGGTGCAGGTGGTTCCCTGCAGTGGAGAAGCGTGGTCGTTAGGAGGACGCGAGGAACACAGCCAGGCGGCTCAGTCCCCGCGTCCTCCTGCGACAGGCCCGCCACGGCCCCGTGACCCCGTCTCCCGGGCTGGGGGCCTGCACTGCACGGTGCCCTGGGACAAGCGCTCGCTGCTAGCGGGGTGGGCAGGATGGGGCCACAGTGGACACGGGCGGGGGCCCGGTGACCTCTCCTGACCTCGGGTGCGGGCACAGGGCTTTATTCACGGAATCTGACCTGCAGGGAGACATCCTGAAGACCATCTTTCTCCTTTGGAGAACTTAACTCTCAGGCAAAACAAACTCTTGGGCATTTCTAAGCATCCAAGTTTTTTATTTTTTAGACCTGCACCGTCCAGTCCTGCAGCCGCATGTGGCTACTGACCAACTGAAAGAGGTGTCCGTGGGCTGGCGCCATGGTCACACGCTTATGCAGAACACCTGGGTGAACTGGGCCCACATACTTCACTACAACGAACTTCACCTGCTCCTTGTGGCTTCTCTAACGTGGCCGCTGGAAGGTGTGGGCTCGATCTCTGGCTCACACCAGCCTCTCTGTGGTCCCGGCGGTGAGGACCTGGGCACACGCAGGCCAGCCCTGCCCTGCGCACAGCGGGCAAGGCCGCCACGCCTCACCCCCTCCCCAGCCCCCACACTCCTGCGTCTTCATGTGTGGACTGGAAAGAATGGGGTTGATTTTCACAGGGTTCTGAGAGGCCTGCTGAGGCCACGTGTGTGAGCCCCCCCCCAGCCCAGCACCTGGCACTGGTCAGTGCCCAGGAACACTGGCCCTTCTTCCCAGAGACCGAGGGAGCCAGGGCTCTGTGAGGCCCTCAGGAGGGAGCACCCTCCCCACGCCCGGGAGGCCGGAGGACTGACGGCCCCCCCATCAGCGCCCGTGGGCCCACTCACCCTCCATCCTCTCTGGAGTGACTGAGCCGGCTCCGCTGGGAGGCCGCTGCCGGTTCCCGGAGTGACTGAGGCTGGGAGGGGTCACCCCGTACGACGTGTACTGAAGGAGCGCATCCAGGAGCCAAAAGCAGTCTGTGGGTTCAAGGGCACGCTGGTTAGGGAGCCCGACAGGAAATTAAAGCCCCCGCGGGAGGGGAGGCGAGGGGACCGCCGATTCTGGAGAAGCGCACACTCTCCACAGCCGGCACCGGCCCACGGACACCAGCACGACAGGCAGGACCCGGCCCGGGGCCCAGGTGGGTCAGTGCCACTGGGCACTGGGCTGGACAGGCTGGCCGAGCGCCACCTGGCTCTGGGTGCTGAGGCCAGAACGGCGCCTGCTCGGGGACGGCCAGACCACATGGCAGGACGGCTCGGGAACAGGAGGCCGAGAGAGGGGACTGGGCACCGAGCTCCCGCCCAGAGCCAGAGGCCGTGCTGGCGCAGGGGGAGCAGAGCAGAGAGCGCAGCGCACTCAGCCAGGAGGTGGCTTCGAGGTCACGAGCACAGGCCAGCAGTCGGGGCCGGTGGGCCCCACACACGACACGCGAACGGGACACGGCCAGGCGCTCCGGGACGCGCATCGAGTTGAGGCGCCGGCGGCAGGCCACGCAGGGGGCCGTCTCGTCAGGGCACAGAGGTGCCGCTGCGCCCCCACGTGGGACCCGACGGGCCGGCCGCGCCACACCGGCAAGCCCTTCGCTCGCTCAGGGGCGCTGCCGCCGTGAGCTTTAGGACCGGGATAGTCCTCTCCGGCATTTAAAATTTTAATAGAGACTCTGACCAGGAGATCTCCAGTTTTAAAAGAAACTCTCTGTGGAAATAAAACATTAATCTCCTTTCAACTGTGCCTTTAACCTTTTTAAAAAAGACCAACCGTATTCTAAGGATTTACACAAAACTCGAGGAACTGAGTCAACCTCAAGTTCGCCCAGAGGGAGGCGCAGGCCGCTCCAGCTCGCGTTCCAGTGGCTTTGCTCTCCGCCAGGGCTGCTTCAGCTGCAAGTGTGAGCCCCCCACCCCCTTCTAGGACCTGGTTCTGCGGCCACCTCGCCAGGCCGAGGATGCAGTGCTTTCACATCCCGTTTTCCCCCTTTACAAAATGAGAAAAATAAACAGTCTGTGTTCAGGCTCAGAACCCCAAATTCGGGGGAGGCACCGAGACATGCTGACAAAGAACAGGGCTGTTAACAACCAGTCCTCCCGTGTGAGCTCCCTCCGCACCCGCTGGGGGCACCCGATGCCCCCACTGAAGGCTCACAGCAGCCAAACCCCCAGGTCTGGGAGGAGAGCCAGGCGCCGGCCCTCCGGGAAGAGTGGGTCCGGTCTGCGAAGGGCCCGGGGGCAGTGCCTGTGACACACAGATGCCAGAGGGGGCCGCCGGGGTCGGGGGCGGGGGGGGCTGGTCAGCAGAGAGCCGCTCCACTGAAGGCCCAGGCCCTGGCCCTGGCCCCCGGCCCGCCGGGCCCTCCTCAGTATGCAGACGCCCCACAGAGTTCCACACGAGCGAGGCGGCCAGGGCTTGCCCACCTGGCTCTCGGGCAGGTCTCTCTGTTCCAGCCCCTTATCGGTGCCTCTTCAGGGACCAGGGGGACAGAGAGCTCGTGGGTCATGGTCACGGAGCCCAGCCTGCGTCCCGGCCCCACCATCGGTCCTCACCCTTCTGTCGGTGACTGTCATCCAAGCAGTTGGAGTCCCCGTACAGCACGATCCGGCCTCCGCCCTCGGCTGGAGTCTGGTAAAGTCCCAAAATGGGGACGTTTTCAACAACTGCCGTTTCCTGCTTTAAGACCTCCAGCCCTGAAATAACAGCACAGCGGAAACCGAAGCTGAGGGTGAGAGACTCTCCAGGCGCCACTCAACACTGAGTCTGCACAGGTGCCCCAGCAAAACCTACCGCCCAAGCACAGCCGTGCTGACTTTTACAAAAGGAAAACGTCTTAAGTGCTGTGAACTTGGGTTTTTAGCAAAAGCCATCTCCACACGGCCTCTCCCGTGTTCGCTGGGAACGGCGGTGTCCGGCACCTGCGGTCCTGGCGACAGCTTCCGACCCCCGTTCCCGGCCTCTGTCCGTCCCTCGTTCCCGCCGCACAGCTGCTGCTCAACACAGAGACCTCTGTGGGTTCAGTTCCACGCACCCAGCGCAACGTCAGGACAGAGGCCACTAACTTTTAAGTCCTATGCCCACGGGCCTTAAATGCATATTGGGGTCACAATTACAAATGTTCCAACAGCAGAGCTTTCTGAACTCTGCCCAAGCAGATGACACGGTTTACAATGTTTAGCGAACCAAGAAGTTAAAGATGCGTGAACACCACGGGCGGCGGATGCGGCGACACCACCACGTCCCGTGCAAGTCCGGCCCTGGAGCTCACGCCCGCCCCTGCACTGGCCATGGCGCACATTTCCATCACAGCACTTGCCACGCTGGTGACAGCTGAAACGTCTGTGGCTATAAAAATATGGCACTTCCCGTTCCCAGTAGGAACAGAGCAGAAGAGGAAGTAAGATTCTCTGTTAGAGGGAAAGACAGAGTAGCAAAACAGAAGGGCGCACGTGCATGCCATCACCACACAGCCGCGTGGTTTGTCACCGGTTTGTTTCTAACAAAAGGGTCTCTTTCGACCTAGCATAACCCAGATTTTCAAATTTCTGTTTTGTACCCAAAAGATTATTCACCTAAAAGGCTATTTGGATATAAAAGCCCCTTAGAAAAGGTTTCAAGGTTAAGTCACCAGCAGCACAACAAAACAAGGAAGGCGCCCTCCCATCTCCGGAAACTGCTATCCTCCAAACCACGTGCAAATAGGCTGACGGCGACACCGCTGCTCCCAGCCGCACCAGAACCGCCGCCGCCGGTGAGAGACAGGCGCCAGAAAAGAGCCACCACCCCACGGTGAGCCGGGCCAGCGACGGGGAAGGCACGATCATTTACCTGCCTGCAGTCAAAATCCTACCTCATAAACACAGACCTGCTCACAGACCGACCTGCCTCGACGGAGAGGCAATAAAAAAATAAATAAATTCTGTCTTGGAAATGCAAGTGGATAAGCAGGAAATTCTGCTTTGTCATTTTCAACTACCGTGACTGCCGGGACTCCACATGACAGGAGACGCCCATCAGCCTTCCTTAGAACCACAACTGCACACAGAGCCTTTCCTGCCTTCAAAGTCTTTGTGTTTCTTTTTTTTTTTTTTTTTTTTTTTTAAGATTTTAAGTCATCTCTACACCCAAGAAGGAGTTCAAACTCACAGCCCCGAGATCAAGAGTCCCATGCTCTACTGACCGAGCTGGCCACGCGCTGCCTCTTTCTTTCAGATCCGTAAGGGAATGTTAAGGGATGACTGGGCAATTAATATTCTTTACACAGTTAAGAGCTTTAAAACGCAGTCGAGGGGCGCCTGGGTGGCTCAGTCGGTTAACCGTCCGGCTTCGGCTCAGGTCATGATCTCACAGTTCGTGGGTTCAAGCCCCGCGTCGGGCTCTGTGCTGACAGCTCAGAGCCTGGAGCCTGCTTCGGATTCTGTGTCTCCCCCTCTCTCTGACCCTCCCTGCTCACGCTATCTCTCTCTGTCTCTCAAAACTAAATAAAAAATATTAAAATAAATAAATAAATAAAACGCAGTCGACCTTTTTCTAAAATCTTCCCGGTCTTGGCAATCACGGAAGAACAAGTCGCAAACAGGAACAAAAGTTTCAAGCGGCTCTGAATGTAGTTTGTGAAAAAGAAAATCTGCCAACACTCAACGGCCGTCCTAGGAAATGCTGCTCCTCCTGCGGCGGCCAGTACCCACGTCCACTCAAGCCCCTCCGTCCCTGCCGCCCCCGAGCCGCCCCCGGAGGCGTGCCTGAAGCAGGCACCGTGCAAATAGCGAGTTTCTCTAAAGAACACAACTGCTCACAGGTACAGGGCGATTAAGGAAAAATGTTCTGGAAAACAGAGCACGGTCATGGCTGCACAACTCCGTGAACACGCCGACGGTCATGGAACTGTACACCTTGAAAGAGTAAATGTAAAAAAAAACTAAAAATAAAAGCAAACGTGATTTATAGGCACTAAAACTGTTAAAAGGAGAAAAAGGGGCAGAAACCAAGCAGCGCCCTTACCCTGGTCTTTAAAGGTCTGCGTGATCACGATGCCGTCTTCTGGGAACCTGGCGATGCTGCAGCCCGACGCGTAGTACACTGCGAAGCAGGCCCCCGTTAGTCACAGGACGCTCCGCGCCCAGTCCCTCCCTGACCCCGGATGGCTCTTCAGAGAGGACAGCCTCTCTAACATTACTTTTAATTCTAAGACAAAGGTTACTATTATGTGGTGACACTTAAAATTTTTTTTAATGTTTTTATTTATTTTTGAGAGAGAGAGAGAGAGAGAGCGTGAGCAGGGGAGGGTCAGAGAGAGAAGGAGTCACAGGATCTGAAGACAGGCTCCAGGCTCTGAGCTAGCAGTCAGCACAGAGCCTGACGCGGGGCTCGAACCCACGAACCATGAGATCATGACCTGAGTCGAAGTCGGACGCTTAACCGACTGAGCCACCCAGGCGCCCCACGTGGTGACACTTAAGTGACAAGTAATTAGCTTGTTAAGAAAAAGAAAATCTGTTAAAAAGTGCTATTGGGGCGCCTGGGTGGCTTAGTCGGTTGAGCCTCCGACCGGCTCAGGTCAGATCTCACGTTCGTGGGTTCGAGCCCCGCGTCAGGCTCTGTGCTGACAGCTGGCTCAGAGCCTGGAGCCTGCGTCCGGTTCTGTGTCTCCTTCTCTCTCTGCCCCTCCCCTCTCATGCTCTGTCTCTCTCTGTATCAAAAATAAATAAAATATTTAAAAATAAGTAAATAAATACATAAATACATAAGAAGTGCTGTTCACACGGGCTCAGAACAGACTTGAGAGGCCCGAGCCCTCAGTGGAGCGGGCAGAGCTAGTAACAGTCATGCTCAAGGTGCTGTTCCAGAAACCGGTCACCAAGAATCTGCGGGGACGGGCAAGCGGTTTCACGAACAGGACTCTCGAGGTCAGGGGCCCGGGAGGTACTTCCCCTCTGGGGACCCACAGGAAGTAAGGAGCCGGACAGGCGGCGCTGGGAGTAGGAACGCTGCAGGAACAGAGCGGCGACCACCGGCTTTCCGCACAGTCCTGTCCGGAGACACTGGCTCCCCCGCGGCCCTACTTCCTCAGAGACCCTCGGCCTCTCTCTCGCACCTCGCGAGACAACGGGCCCTGGTAAAACGGAGGCGCTTACTGTCGTGGTTTGCTAAGGTGAAATCCCCTTCATACAGGCCATCGCTGAACCCCATGTTCCAGACAGACAGAAGTTCGTTCAGAGCAGGGATGTTAGCCCCTCCGGTGTCCGGCATCCACCACTGCCTGCGGGAGCAGCAAGGGGTGCGGGTTACGAGGGGTTAACACCCCCCCCCGGAACGCTCCCCCGCAGAGGGCCGCCCGGCACACAGGGAGCTGAGAGCTGCGGTCTGGGCGTGAGCGGGAGCACGGCGTGCGCACTCCAGCCGGCGCGCAGAGTACGCCCGAGCCAGAGTTCCTTCACGCACTGCCTCCATAACACAGCGCCACGGGGCCTGGAGCCTGAGAGGGTCCGTGAGAGCTAGAGGAGGAGGAGGAGGAGGCTTTAAAGTTCGATCGAGTCAGGAATTTACCCGAGGGACACAGGAGTGCTGATGCATGGGGCACATGGACCCCAACGTTCACAGCAGCACTTTCTACAACAGCCACATCATGGAAAGAGCCTCCATGTCCATCACCTGACGAATGGATCAAGAAGAGGTATATATACACAATGGAGTACCGCGTGGTCATGAGAAGGAATGACCTCTGGCCATTGTAGCAACGTGAATGCACCTCGAGGGTGTCCTGCTAGGTGAAATAAGTCAGGCGGAGAAGGACGGATACCGTATGTTTGCACTCATAGGTCTAACAGGAGAAACTTAACAGAGGATCATGGGGAGGGGAAGAGGGGGAAACAGTTAAGGAGAGGAAGGGAGGCAAATCATGAGACTCTTAAATACTGAGAACCAAGTGAGGGTTGATGGGGGAGGGGGAGAAGGGGAAGGGGATGATGGGCATGGAGGGGGACACTTGTGGGGATGAGCACTGGGTGTTCCATGGAAACCAACTTGACAGTAAACTATAAAAATAAATAAATAAAATTTGAGTAAGTCACAGGCTCTGAAAAAGAAAATGATATATTCATAAAACACTGGGAATCCTTGACCCAGAACTAATTTACTGGAAGGTTCCTTTCAACAGAAGTTCCTTCAATCCATTTAAACTTGTATAGATCCCACAACAGAGAAATGGGAACACGAAAAGGTAAAAGTCAAGTAACAAAGGTCACATGGCAAGACTAGGAACCTTTCACTCAGCACCTGGCCTGAAGGAGCACTGGACTCGACTCTGGGGAGCGTCGCTGCTGGGGGAGGGGAGGGGCGCGCCGGCCAAGTGTCCATCGCTGCTGGGGGAGGGGACGGCCGGAAGGGCTGCCAGTCATCTGACGCACCGGCTACATGGAATTTCATTCCTGAAAATTCTGCCAAATTTCTTACCCAAACACCAGCTCCTTTTAGTACCTTGTGTTTTCGTCGTAAAACTTGACTTTCCTCATGACGGACGTGTTGTACCAATCACTGAAGACAATGAGCGAAAGGCCGTTGTCCACGTCCCTTCTCAGCTTGGCCACCTCCTCGGGGAAGTACTCCTCCTCGCTGTCCACCATGAGCAGAGTTCCTGAGGGGCAGAGCGCCGGTGGCCACTGCCTCAGAAACCGCGTCTCAGCAGGTCCACGGGTCAAGCTGTCGCCTCTGACGTCTGGTCTGTGGCCCCATGCCGCTCAGGAAGGGGTGGGAAAGGACGGACCAGGGTCCAGAAGCACAGGCCCCTACGACCCACCCTGGCCTCCCTTGCGCGTGGGACTCCCGCTGCGGCCACGTGTCACTCACTCGAGAAGCGGCAAAACGTGGCACCAGTTTCTTTTCAATTAAACTGAGCAGATGCACAGAAGATGCGCAAACGCCCTCGTCCCCCGTCTGACGGGGCCCCGTTTCCCCTGAAGGTCAGCGCCGTGCCGGACGGGAACACGGCCGCTCTGACTCAGGGCCTCGCCGCAGCCCGAGGACCGGGAGGCCGCACCCGCTCCCTCGCCGCCGCTTCGACCCCGCGATCCGTCCCGCCCACCCTGTGCGCGGCCCCCGCGGTCCCTCACCGTACTGACTGGCGTCGAAGCAGGTGAAGGGGGAGCCGAGGACCTCAACGAAGTAGCCCATGCTCCTCAGGTGCTGGTACATGTCCCTGAAGTTGGTGTGGATGTGGTCGCCGTTCCTGGAACAGACGCTCGGCGCTAGGACGACGCTCCGCCCGTGGCGCAGGCCTCCCCGCACGGCGGGCCTCTGACCCGGGGCCCCGCAGGAGCCCGGCCCCCCACCCCGAGGTCGGCCTGCGGGCACACGGAAGGAGACACGGGGAGGAGGGGGGAGCGGCCCAGGAGCTGCTGTGTGACGCGCACTGGGCACCATGTCAGCGGCAGCCTCCGCGGCAAGCGCCACCAGCCATGTGCCACCTGGGAATGCGGAGGCGCGGCACAGGCCCCCCCGCGGCTGCTGGCTTCATGAACCGTCACCGCAGACACCTCCCCGTCCCTTTCCCCCTGAACGCGCTCATTCTCCTGCCAAGTCCTCTGCCACAGAGGCGCCAAGGGCCCAGGGCCCGTTCCTGCCACTCGCCCCCGGCCTTCAGAGCCAGCTCCTCCGCGGGGCCCAGCCCGTGTGCCTCCCCAAGACGACCTACCGACCTCTCACCACTGCTGTCCCCGGCCTCTGGTGAGAGACGTCTGTGCAGAGAGCACGGCGCTCCTGCAAGCGCCCAGCTCCTTCCTCCCCCCACGGCGGGGCATCCGGACCCCAGAACCCACACAAGGGCCTCAATGAGCCTGTGGCCCGGGCCCGGAGGAAGCCATGCCTGGTGCCCCAGGGGGCAAGCCAGGAGGGCTGGCTGTGCGGCTGCGGGGCAGGCTCTGGAGCGCGCGGGACACAGCAGGGCATCTGGCACGTGAGGAGGTCTGGACAGGCAGCCGTGGAGACAGCTGGGCCAACTGCGTCCCCACTCCTGCCTGGTAGGCTCCCAGGGCTGCTGTGTGGAGCATGGGGTTCAGGGAGGCTGTGACGCCATGCAGACAATAACGACAGCCTGTGCGGGGGGTGGGGAGCTGGGCGGCAGCGGCCACCAGGGCACGACTCGGGAGGCGCGGCAGAGGGAGGGCCGACAGGGTCTGCTGCCGGTTTGGCAGAAGGACGGACGGACGGCCATCCAGGGCGAGCTCGGGGTCTCCAGCGCCCAGGACAGGAGTCCAGGAGGAGGCGCGCGGCGTGCCCGGGGCACGTCTGGGGTGACGGAGGTCGGGTCCCCGAGGGGGCAGCGGCACTTGCTACCGCCAAGGCGGCTGCTTACCAGTCCAAAGGGTCATTCTTCATGCGCAGGTTGTCCCTGGGGAAGTAGCCGGGCGGGTAGCGGAGGTTGTGGTACTGGTCCCAGAGAACTCTCTTGCTCCGTGGGGGGGCGGGAATGACCTTCACCTTGATCGGGAGCTTCACCGTTGACGTCTGTTCTGTGCCGCTTTTTGACTGAAATAAATTAAACTCTGAGTGGCCCCTTCTGCTCAGAAGAAACCTTCAGCTCTGGGGGCTTAGAAAATGACTTCCATTTATTGATTTAACGCAAATACCTCGAACACGAGAGCGCCTACGAACAAAGGCAGGAACGACTGTCAAGTTCAGCCCCCCCCACCTCTCCGCCTAAGAGCTGAGGACGGACAATCTCAGGTGCCATGTTCCTAACAAGCCCTGGGCGCCGCGGTCCCTTCCGGAGAGCGCCTGGTCCTGCGGTCGTCGGGGGCCTGACGCTGGCACGGGACAGCGGCGTCTGCGGCCGCTCACATGGCGGCAGCGGCGTGGGCCACATCGGCCGCCCCGCGGGTCCGGGAGGCACCAGCCACGGCCCTCGAGCCCGATCTCGTCCATCCACTGGGCTTCAGCCCGAGACCCCGGCGTGCGGCCTGCGCCCTTGCTCCCCGCAGGGGACGGGGGAGGACGGCGCCTCCCTGGCCTGCACTCACCTCCACCTCCGCCGGGGAAGCGACGGTGACCATGACATGCCCCTGCGCGATGCCCTCCCAGGAGGCTGCTTTCTTGGTGACAGAGATGGAAATGGCCAGGTAGCCTGACCAAGGCCACAAGACGGAGGAGTAGGAGAAGGCGACTTCGATGTTGTCCCCGTTCTGCGGCAGGTACGGCTGCCAGTCGGGCTGCAGGACAGAGACAAAGCGGCGTGAGCACTCCGCTCCTGCGCTCCCGGCAGAGGTGGGTCCGCTCTCGGACCCCACCAAGCGAGGAGCGACACAGACCACAGGACGCCTGGAACGCCATCCGCCAGGAAAGTCTAGACACCACGGTTCTGGGCAGCCTCCAATTTTAAAGAGAATTTTTCCCACAACATACGCCTTGGCAAAGAACTTCCACCCGACAGAGAATGTAAATAAATGAAAACTGTCCAATCTGAGAAGAGATTCCAGTGAGGTTTACGCTTCAAGAACTGTACTCAGCGTGGACTTAAAGGACTAAAATCATACAACGGCACGGAGGAACTGGCCACGCGGGGCAGGGCGGGGTCTCTGTGGGGCCCCAGGGGCTCGAGGAAGGGGGGCTCAAGAGGAGACGTCTGGAAGAAACCCAGATCAGCTCCTATAAAATGAACCTGTACTCTGAACCAACCCAAATGACTCACTTCCCTCACAGGCCTGAGAGCAATGTTCTCCCCGAGTGAGTCAGCATATTAAAAAAAAAAAAACCTCTGACAGAGAACGGTTTGCGGCCCGGGCACCACCAGCGAGGGGAGAGGGGGCCTGGGATCAGTGCTCTCGGGACCGCCGGCTGCCAAAAGAGAAGTTAACTTTTATCCATCTCTCACGCCACATTATCAAATTAACACTGATGAGAAGATTAAATATTTTACAAGCATAAAAGGAACGTTAGAAGATAAAATCAAGATCTTATCAGATCTCTGGAGAGAGAGGTTTCTAATTTTTGAAACAACAAAAATCACAAAAGAAAATTCAGCCATCTGAAAGTATAGAACTTGTACAAAACCAAAAATAAGTAATTCTGACTCGTGTTAGAGAAAGAACAGTCTGGGAGGAAGTGCTGGGCAAAACACATCAGCGGCTAACTCCTCCAGGACAGACAGACAGACAGACACTGCTCACGCTGCTGAGAAAACAGCAGGCCGGGGCGTGGCAGCCTGCGCGTGAGCTGCCCTTACTGGACCTCCGTTCTCCGCGCGCTGGGAACAAGGGACTTGATGAGGTCCCAGAAAGACGTGCAGCACAGACGGAGCCTCCCTGGTCATCGGCCATGTGCGTCAGGAGACCGCGGCCCTGGGGACACGGCCGCGCACCCTGCAGTCTGTTCCCGCTCTGTCCTTCCTCTGTCTGCAGCTACGGTTCGGGTAAGACATCCGCTGCCAAGTAAACAGTTACTGAGACTCACAGAGGAGCCCCGACTGACTGGGGAGCGGATTCTGCATCAAGGGTCTCGTGTGTCTGTGTCTCTCTTACTTGTCACTCCTTGGCTCTGTGTTAGTGTCACTCCTTGGCCTGAGGGAGGTGCGGAAAGCAACACCGGAACGGAGAGCTGACTCACAGGCGGAGAGACGATCCGCGGGCGGGCCTGGAGAGGGCCACTGCCCAGCGAGCTGGAGAAGTGTGCGTCAGGCAAGACACCCACTGATCCCCTCCTGATTTTTTTTAAAAATATTTTTTATTATATTTACTTTTGAGAGAGAGACAGTGTGAGCAGGGGAGAAGCAGAGAGAGAGAGACAGTGTGAGCAGGGGAGAAGCAGAGAGAGAGAGAGAGAGAGAGAGAGACGGAACCCGAAGCAGGCTCCAGGCTCTGAGCTGTCAGCAGAGAGTCCAACATGGGGCTCGAACCCACAAAAGGAGAGATGGGAGGTGACCTGAGCCAAAGTCAGACACTCAACCCCCTGAGCCACCAGGCGCCCCTCATCTCCTCTAGTTTTAAAGTTAAAAAATGACCCATTTACAAACAAACCCAAAATGTCCAAGTGATGAATAAGTAGACATGGCCCATCCACACAAGGGACGATCGTCCAGCTGACCAGGGACTGCCGTAAACACGGTACGCGCTGCGTCAAAGGCCAGTCACCACAGGCCCCGCGCTCAGGCCCACGGACACAGACCGGCCTCCACAGCGAAGCGCATGGAGACGGGAAGCCCGTCAGCAGGTGCCTGGGGCTGGAGGAAGGAGAATGTGGAGGGACTGCTAACTAGGGTTTCCTTCTGGGGTGATGAGAATGTTCTGGAACCACAGAAAAGCAATGGCAGAAATCACTACTTGCGAACCTACTGGAAGCCACAGAGTCGCGGGACGTAAAAGGGTGTGTCTTACAGTAGTTTTATCTCTATCTGTGAAACCTCACGGAATTAGGAAACAGAGCCCGCCGGCAGCGGCCTTGGCGGATGGAACTCTCGGGGAAAATTCGGCAGCGTGTACCAACCAGGGGCCAGAATAACCAGTCCACACCCTCCGACTCGGATTCCAATCCAGGGAGCCTACGTTAAGAAAATAATTCAGAAGAAAAGGAAACCCTGTATGCAGACACCCCCCATGGGGCGTTTACAGCTGGATCCCGAACCGTGTGAGCAAGCGGAGTCCGCAAGCAAACTACGGGGAATGCAGGCCGTTTCCGGCGTAGCCACCGCGGCTGCTGCCTCCGTGCCTGCCGGCAAATCTAACATCAAGAATTCATACTGGGGGAGGCGGAAGGCGTGAGGGGGGCTCAGTCAGTTAAGTGTCTGACTTTTGATTTCAGCTCATGATCTCACAGTGAGTTCGAGCCCCATGTTGGCTCAATGCTGACAGTGCAGAGCCTGCTTGGGATTCTCTCTCTGCCCCTCCCCTGCTTGCACTCTCACTCTCTCAAAATAAACAAAAAAGAAATCATATTGTGTGGGGCACCTCAGTGGCTCAGTCAGTTGAATGTCTGACTCTTGGTTTCAGCTCTGGTCATGACCTCAGGGCCCTCTGGTCATGGGACTGAGACCCGCATCACACTTAGCGGGGAGCCTGCTTGGGATTCTTTCTCCCTCTGCCCCCTCCCCAACTCACTCACTCACTCTCACTCTCTCTCTCTCTAAAAAAATAAAAAAGAATTCATACTGTGAAAAAGAGTGATAAGTAAATTACTGGCAGGCTTCTGATATTTGATGACTTTGTTTCTTAAATTTTTTTAAGTTTATTTATTCATTTTGTGAAAGAGTGTGAGCAGGGAAGGAGCAGAGAGGGAGAGAGAGAATCCCAAGCAGGCTCCACATGGTCGGTGTTGGAGCCCCACGTGGGGCTCGAACTCCCAAGACTGTGAGATCATGACCTGAGCTGAAACCAAGAGTCAGACACTTTACCGACTGAGCCTCCCAGGCATCCCTCATATCTTTTTCTTAATGTTTATTTATTTTTGAGAAAGAGACAGAGGAGGAGTGGGGAAGGGTCAGAGAAAGAGGAAGACACAGAATCCGAAGCAGGCTCCAGGCTCTGACCTGTCAGCACAGAGCCCGACGCGGGGCTCGAACCCACGAACCGTGAGATCCTGACCTGAGCCGCAGTCGGACGCTGAACCAACGGAGCCCCGGGCGCCCCTGACTGTTCAGATCACACAGAAAGGCTTCACCCCGTCGGGCCGGAGTCTGCTCCACGGAAACGCTGTAACACCGCTAAGGACAAGGACCTGAGCACGAATGGAAATCCTTGACTTGTGCTAGATTCTGTGTGTCTTATAATGACACCAAACCAGAAATTCCTGTTAACCTCTTAACCTTTGGATTATGGAAAGCTGCAGTGTAAATGCCCATTTTATAATCTAATCATGGTTGTCTTGAAAAAGAACAGGCTGTTTGTTCCTTGAAGGCTAAAATAAAAATGGCTTTGGTTCCAAAAACCAGTCAGTAAACAATGACTGACTGCGCCTGTGAAATGTTAAACAGCTGCGAGCGAGCGCGCTGGGACTGGGCCTCAGCTACAGTTAACGGCGCTTACAATACAATGAGGACTGGGAAGAACAAAACGCTAAAGTCCCGCCCGCTGCACAGAGAACAGAGCTGGAGCCTCGGGTGAGGGCCGGAAGGGAGATTTTCAAAGCCGTGGCCGTGCTCGTGTGCTGGGGCCGGAAGGGGTTTCTCCGTTCTCCCCCGTCCTCTACCGTTATGTTTATGTAATAAGGATGACAAACGAAGAAACAAGCTTCAAGAAAGGAACAAGGAGGAGACACGGCACCAGAGCTGGGCCACGTCCAAGGTCACCACGAGCCAGAGGGCGGCGTCACCTTGTCTACGATTCTCCCGGTGACGCCCATGCCGTTGAGGATGGTGACGTTGACGATGGTCGGCATCCCTCCGTAGTAGATGGGCTGGGAGCAGTAGGGCCACATGTAGGGGCACTCGGTCAGGTCGATGTAGCTGGGGCTCAGGCTGAAACAAAGAGCACGGCGTCAGAGCGGCGGTCGCAGGACAACGGAGCGAGACAGCCGTGGGGGCGCGCCGCCACAGGGACCGGAGGGCCGCGGGCACCGGGGACCCGGCGGCGCAAAGCTCCCCAGGCCGGCCTGCCCACACTGCTCCCGCGCGGTCGGACGGGCAGGGAGCACCTCTTTCCTCCCGCCACTCTGGGAGTCACCGTGGCCGGCAGGAGTGGGTGACCACCCTGGTGAGCACCCTGGACCTGGAGTCTCAAAAGATGGCATCTCAAATCACCGGGGCGGAGACGGACTTTGTGACAAATGCACTCACGAACGGGTGGCCGTGCGGCAACAAAAGAGAAAGTGAGATCCGCAGCTCCCACCACGCACGAGGATAAACTGCGCACGCACCGAGGCTCCAGCACACAAAGGAGAGCAAACACGCAGGGGAAGGACCCTGCGCGAAGCCCTTGCACACTAGCGCCGGAGACGCCGTCCAGCCCCACACAGGGGCCGGCAGCGGTCACAGGAGACCAGCCCACGGGGCGCCTGAGGGCCACACAGACAGCACACAGTACCCAAGTCCAAGGACGACAAGACGCGGAGAGGAAGACCTGCCGTCTGGACCAGTGACCAAGCGCCAGTAACTCCGGTGTGTAATCCTTAAAGACGGGGGGCAAAACCCCCAGAGAAAAATGGGGAAAAGAAATGAGCGACACTTCACAGGAAAGGCGTGAATGTGGCCCCTCCCTACGAGCGCGGGGTCCCCCTCGGAACTGGAGGGACGCACGTGGAAGCAGCCGTGAGATGCCCTCTGTCCCCACCAGACCGGCCGGAGCGCGGCAGGACGCCCTACGGCCGGGCCCTGGGGGCAAGGACGCGCCCCGTGGGGCCAGGGCGGGGGGGGGTGGGGAGGGGGGCAGGGCAGGACCTCGCAGAGCCGCCCCACTCCGGGAACTCCCCCGAAGACAGCTCGACACAAGGACACTCGTCGCGAGCTCAGGACCGTAGAGCGGCGGAAGTCACTTAGCCGCGTAGGCAAGCAGGCACACCATCCGCGCTGCAGCTCTAAAAAGGAAGAGGATCGACACGGACTCACCTCCAGATGCTCCTAAGTGAAGAAAGCAAGACGCAACCAAACAAACCACCGGCAATGATGCTGCTCCCTACGTAAGAAAGGGACGTAGGAACACAGCGTGTTTGCTCTTTGGTGCAGAAAGAAATACCAGAAGGACTGACAAGACTGTCATCCACACTCGGGGTGGAGAGACCGGGGGGCGGGAGCAGGGACAGCAGGGCTGGGGGGGCCCTTCGTGTGCACTTCTGACCGCAGAGCCGGGCTAAGGTCTCACGAACCTGACACACAGCTCATGATGTGGGGGACGGGGGGACTCACGAAGAATCACAAACTAATGAACTCAACCGTATTAAAGACGAAAACGCCATGGACAGGGGCGGAAGGAGGGACCCTGAGGAACCCTGGGCACAGCAGGACCATGAGCTGTGAGGCCGCAGGTGAGGACTAGACACAAACCCTGCCCTCGGGCCAGGACGTGTCTCTCACACAGGCGGGCGGCAGCAATTCTAAAACTCCCCGGGACGAGGCACACAGGTAACTTTCTGCGGGTGACGTGGTGGAGAAAGGCGTTCCACGTGAGGGGACGGAAGCCTGGGACGAAAACCGTGGATCGGGCGGGACCAGAGAGGGATGGACTCGTGTTCTCATGCCCACAGCGAGGGACGGACACACACGTGTGCAGACGGTGTGCACACCCCGCCCAGCCGTGTGCTGAAAGGGCCCACGGACCACCAGGGGCACAGAGGCCGGGGCGCACACTGAAGCATGACTGTCCCCTGCTGCCGAAGAGTGACCAAGTGCTCCAACCACGAGGGAGACACGCTGCAGACACCGCAGCTACAAGCAGCCTCCGGGAGCCGAGCCTGGCACGACCCGAGCGACAGAACCAGTGATGCTCACACGCCATCGTCCAGAGAGGAAAACTCATCTCCACGCGCCCACACGGAGATACATAACTGAACACGTAGAGGAGAGAGAAGGGGCGCCTTCCCTGAGAGAATCCCAAGAACACGCCAGGACGGAAGGAGAAAACCAGAAAACCACCACGGGGCAGCCTCTACGGTAACATCGTCACAGCAAGAGCCCGCAGCAAATGCTCAGAAACAAGATCGTCTCCGGTGCGTCCACACGGGACACGGGGTGATCCCCGAGGCACAGGCGGGAGCCGGCGACAGAGCCACCGGCCCTTGCAGCTCACACCTGCCACAGGAACCCGGCGGACGGACCCCCGGCTGCCACCTGCCACCCCCAGCCGGGGCTGAACACGGGGGCGCCAGAGCGGGCCCGTCCCCTGGGACACAGGCTCCTCGGACGGGCCACTCTGGTTCAAGAGCTCCCGGTCAGCAGACGTGCGCTCACGCTCGGGCTCTTCCGGTCCCCTCCCCGCACGCATTTCCTGGACATCGTCCCGCCTTGGTGACTGCGCCCCGAGGGGTGCAGACGGCCACCCCGCCTCCGTCACACGACACCCGCGGACGCAGCAGTGACACCAGCAGCAGTGACACCAGGACAGGAACCGAGGAGGTGTCCCCACCGGAGCAGCCCAGGGGGCCGGGCCCTCCACATATGCCGCGGACGGCGGCTGACACTGTACCCGGAGCAGGACCACAGTGCACGCTGGGGGAAACCTGAGCAGTCCGCGGGCCAGGCCACGGGAGCGAAGCGGCATCGTTCCCGGGCTGTGAGGCCCGCCCCACGTCCCTTCGGATGCAGGCCTCGCGTATTATCTGCGAAACTCTGTTGTCAATCTAGTAACTTCAGATAAAAATTTCAAAATTTAAAGCAAGAAGTAACTCTGACCAAAAACCACATGACCTCAAACTCATCATGACAGAGCCTCAAACTCGCATCGAGAGGCAGGCTGCCTACAGAGGAAGTGCCCAGCGCCCCCCAGGAGTCACACTCACGAGGGACAGCACAGAGGGGCTGCCGAGGCTGGAGGAGGCCGGGCAGGCCGGGCCACTGGCACAGGCCTGGACGCTGGCTGGACGTGGAGCACGGGGGCCCAAGTGCACAGGTCCCTCACGGCACCGTGCTCTTCGCCGGCTTTAACGGGCGAGGCACCGTCAGCGAAGGCGCTGGGATCAGGGGAGGCCGGGCAAAGGGTATGTGACAACTGTTTGCACATTTCTAAACACCTAATATGATTTAAAAACAGTTTTAGAAGTAAAAAGAAGAGGGGCGCCTGGGGGGCTCAGTCAGCTAAGCATCTGACTTCGGGTCAGGTCATGATCTTGCAGTTCGTGGGTTCGAGCCCCGTGCCGGGCTCTGTGCTGACAGCTCAGAGCCTCGAGCCTGTCTCTGATTCTGTCTCCCTCTCTCTCTGCCCTTCCCCCACTCACTCTCTCTTAAACACTAAAAAAATTTCTTTAAAGGAAAAAGCAATGGGCAAATCAGTACTTTAAACTATCCGTATCCTAAGTAACAGGACGTGTGGACGCGGAAAGCAGCTCCAGCGCAGCCGCGCAGTCCCCCCGCGGGAGCAGCAGCGTGGACCCTCCCGAGGGCCCAGTGTGGGTGAGCGGGTCCCGGTCGGAGGCTAGGGGTTCGCGCGCAGAGGGAGGAGCCCGGGCCTGCGGGAGGCGGCGCACCGACCTTGCCTGCGGTTTGTAGCTGTTGAGGACCTGGTAGGCTCGGAGCAGATCCAGCTTGCCGTGGCCTTGCTCGAACATATTGACCCCAGGCAGCCGCCGCGCGGACGCGATGAGGGCCTGCTTCATGCTGGCCGGGTTCACCAGCTCTCGCTTCTGGACCGTGCTGGAGGGAAAAGCACAGGCTTGCTCGTGCCCTCTCAGCAGCGGGAGGGAAACGGGACTACCCCTGACGCGTGGTCGTGCGAACACGTGGCCTCGGGGCTGGCGCTGCACGTGGCGGGGGCGTCTCTGGTAAAGCTCGGGCAGGAGGAGACGCTCAACTCTGCAGGTGTCTCAGCATGGCCTACTTCGGAGCCTTCCATGTGGCTTTATGCTACACTCATCAGAAACACGTGTTCCCCATGAGTCCACTAAGGAGACCTCGGAGGCTGTTACAGGAGGCAGAACAGGTGAGAGCTGCTGGCTCCCCAGGGGAAGGGAGGTCTGCTGGTAAAAGGAAGGAGACGAGCTGGGGCGCCCCCTGGTGGCGGAACGAAGGGAAAACACAGGGTCCCCGAGCGGAGCCTGCTGGACGGGCAGGGGCCCCAGAGCCGGAGTGAAGGTCACGGCCTCAGCCCGCCTTTGTGGTTCTGGAAAGCCTGAGTGTGAGACATGACAGGTGGATAAGGCCCAATGTGCCGCGTCATCAGAGCGCCCCTGGACACAGAACACGAGGCTCCGCCTGGCCAGGAACTAGTGACACGCGGGCTCCACGGTCTGGGCCTCCGAGCACCACCACCAGCGGCTCGTTTCCGTATGTCTGTGCATCATGTGTGCGAGTGAAGTTTCACCCCTCAGTGCCAAGGATAAAATCCAGGAAGCAAAAAGAAAAGCAGACTTTCCTCAGTTCTTGAACATCTTTCTACGTTGGTGGCTGATCTTGGAAGTGTGGGTGGGATTTCTGACAGCCCTGGACGGGAAATCTGATGGATGTGGGCGGAGAAAAAGGAGGTAAAGTGGGATGGATTCTTCTTTTTTAATGTTTTTTTTTGAGACAGAGTACAAGCAGGGGAGAGGCAGAGAAAGAGGGAGACACACAATCTGAAGCAGGCTCCAGCTCCGAGCTGTCAGCACAGAGCCTAAGGCGGGACTCGAACCCACGAGCCACGAGATCATGACCTGAGCCGAAGTTGGTTGCTTAACCAACAGAGTCCCCCCACCACGGACTCTCCATGACACAACAAAGGGCTGCCAGGCACTAAGGGGCATCCCGGGCCCCCAGCCCAGGCTGGGTCCTGCTCCCCAGGAGCGCTGCCCCCCCCCGGCACGTGTCCGAGCCCCACAAGTGGCACTTTCATCTACTGCAGGGGCAGAAGGAAAGCACAAGGCCCCTGACGCCGGAAGCAGCCGTATTTAGAGAAGCTGCGGGAGAGAAAGCGTCCACCCTCCTCTTCCCGCTTGCCTCCAGGGGACAGGTCTGCTGGTCGGCAGTGCGGCCAAGGTCCCGGTTGTCGGGGAAAGGAGCCAGCGTCCATTCCCACGCGTAACAGGGCGACCACCAGGAGCCCGAGAGAAACGCTCCCTCCGTGGAGCGTGGAAGGCCGAGCGCACCAGGCACCCCGCAGCCCGCCTCCCCGCCCCCCACCCCCTGCACGCAGCACGGGGCGCGGCAACAACTGCAGGGAAACAGGGTTTCTGACAGGCGAAGATTATTCTCCAGAGACCACTCTGGCCAGGGTCCCCGTTTCCTGGAATCCGGCTCTGAACCCCAAGGAGAGGATGGGCAAAGGAGGACACAGGTGAGGGTCTACCTTTATCGCAGACGACTAATTAAAAATCAAAGAATCCCAGGCATCGGAAGCTAAAACCAACAGAAACTTTTTAAAGAGAATTTTAAATATACAAACGTTTACTATCATTTCCTTATTTAATTTTAAACGTAGAATATTGTAACTTTCAAACAGTTTTACGTTACCAGAGTACAGGAGCTCAACTGTGCCTCATCTAAATACTGACTTGAGGGGGAACTAGGAAATAGATTCTAGCTCCAAACACCTGTCTTCGGAGCTCTGAGAACAAGGAACGTGGCCCATCTAAGAGCCCGTGAGTGTCAATTCTGGTCAACGACTTGCAAGAACGTCCTCCGATTTCACTGCACGCGTTGGATTTCACGGAGCTCCGACCGGACGGTGAGGGAGTCAGGGAGACGGGGAGTGAGTAAGCTAGAGAAACTCCGTCCCGCCACCTGGCGGCCAGCGCCTTAGCTAGCAGACCATTCAGAGGGGAGTCCAGAGGGGAGGAGAGCTCGGCGGGTGGGGGGAGGACCGGCCTTCCCGCGCCCGGCCTCACAGACACGCTGGTTTCGGCAGAATGCCTGCAAGGGGAGCATGGAATGGGTCCACCGGAAACACCGGAAACAAACAAAGGAGAGGAGGCACAGGGTACTCGAGAAGCCCCGATCTTCCTCAGCACTGCTGGGAACCTAAAACCACTCTTAGAAAACAAGTCCTTACTGAAAACAAACCGGAACAGGGGCGCCTGAAGGGCTCAGTTGGTGAAGCATCCAGCTCTTGACTTCGGCTCAGGTCATGATCCCACGTCTTCAAGGGTTCGAGCCCAGCATGAGGCTCTGCGCGCTGACTGCGGGGAGCCCGCAGGGGACTCCCCCTCTCCCCCCACCCCTCCCCTCTGCGCTCTCAAGCCAGAACAAAACCAGAGGCAGGCTCTGTGCCCTCACACAGCGCTTTACAATCAGACTTTACAGCGTGTCACCGGCCTGTCACCTCTCACACGAAGTCTCCTGCACGGCACAGGGTAGACACGGAGCATGGTTCACGGGGTCCTCCCGACCCTCACATGGCTCAGCCCGTGGCCTGCGGGAGCACATCCCCTCTGCAGGGAGCACTTACCTTACCAACAAGGTGACCGCGCCAGCGACCACCGGAGAGGCCACGCTGGTCCCCGACAGGGCTCGGCAGCCCCCCTTCATGCCGGAGCCCCTCACTCCTGCGCCATAGGTGACGATATCGGGCTTCACACGGCCGTAGCCTCCTGGGAGTTCCTACGGACGAGAGCAGCTTGGTCTCTCCCGCAGCTCCACGCAGCTGCGAGTGGACGGAGCCACGCCAGGGACGGGGCTCACTTACACGCAGCGTGACCTTCCTAACCTATGGGCTTTAGGCCAAAATTCACTGAGACAGAAAAATCAGCCTAAGTGACAACGTAGAAAATAATTTTTCGTGTTTTATAGTAACCGGTATAAAATAGTCATGCCATCCAACAACTAAAAGAGATGTTAAATTCTGCTAGCACACGAGACTAGAGACTGGAGAGTGCTCGGTCTCTAGGCGAAAAATTAGAAATGTGTCAAAAATATCAGGAAACTACAATCACAAGTTCAAAGAAAATGTTTCCTTACGGGGAAATAAGCACAGGGTAATCCTGGAGGCTTCCGTGGGGAAGGAGGCACAGAGCAGGATCCATGTTACTAAACGGGTAACTCACGATTCTGACTGAGCATTCTTGGGGCGCCTGGGGCGCTCAGCTGGTTAAGCATCCAGCTCTTGATTTCAGCTCAGGTCACGATTTCAAGGTTCGTTGAGTTTGAGCCCCATACTGGGCTCTGTGCTGACAGTGCAGAGCCTGCTTGGGATTCTCTCTCTCCCATCTCTCTCTGCCCCTACCCCACTTGCTCTCTCTCTCTCAAAATAAACTTAAAAACGGTTACCAGAAAAAAAAAAAAAGATTCTGAGTACTCTCTCAAATGGAGAGTGAAATGGAGGAAAATGCTAATTACAACAGGTTCTTACATTGTTTAAGAAACAAGTACAGCAAGTTGAAGCGAAAAATCCTTCCTGGCAATCCAACATAAACTGACGTTGGACCCATATCCATGTGGGGCACTGAGCAAAAGCGCTGCAGATCCATCCATCAGGATCACCTCTCCCAAGGCCACAGAGCAAGGCCTGGGGAAAGGCCATGGACGTGGCCCGTGAGTCGGGCCCGGGGAGGGGCCAGCAGGAGTCCGCAAGTGCTGCGGCTGACTTCACACCCAACTCTGTCCCGAGGGGTGAAGCAAGAGGGATCAGAGGCACAGCTAAGCCCCTGGCAGCTGAGTTCATTAACTTTCTGAGGTCATTTCCATTTTCCGAGCTACGTATAATTATTTCCACGGCAGCAGAAGAGCTGCTCTCACTAGCTTCTCCTGCTTCCCGAGAGCAGAACACCCGTGTCACCTGGCACTGAGGACACCCGCTTCCCACCAGTCAGGGCAGGCGGGCGTGAATCCAAGCACCTAGAGCGCGAGTTCCTTGGAAGTCAGCTTGGAGGAGGCAGCTGCGGAAGCACCGCGTGGAACAGCCCCGCCCAGCACGTCACCGCAGAGCGGCAGGCGACGGGGGGCCGGACTCTTGTCCGTGTGGCGGGGCAGGCACCCACACCCGGCCCCCCGGCTGCTTTCTGCGCACAGCTGTGCACACGCCCGAGGCTCGTACACCACCGGGTCTGTGCGACACGTCCCGGTAGCGAAGGGAAGCCTACCCAGGTGGTCATTCCCCTCGAGGAGAAGCGGGCGATGTTGTCCTCAAAGTCAATGCCACCCACTCCGATCACGTCCATCTGGTCAGCAGGGTTATTCAGAGTGCTAGAGCGAGGCACAAACACACAGGGGAGAGCGGGGATTGTAAATGAGTCGTTCCGGTAAGGGCCAATGCTCCCAGAAAAACCCGAGATGGCATTAGGTTCTCCTGTGGCCCCTCGCGGCTGTCCGAAGGCCACACTCTGCGCCGCCCGAGCGCGGGGCCGGGCCGTCACCTCGTACACAGAGCACCTTCTCTCTCTCCCTCCCTCCCAACCTCTCAATCACCCTGTGGCCCGAGACGCACTCCTCCCTCGTGCTTCTGCGACCGGCGGAGCCGTCCTCTGACCAGCACCCGCTCACACTCTCGCCTCCCGGGGTGTGCACCCTGCCCCCCCAACCCCACACTTCTCTGGGCAGGAGCGGTAGCCGCACACGGGCACCTGTCATCGCCAGGAAGTCACAGTTCCCAACCAGCCACCTGCAAACTGCACGGTGCTTCCCGTCCTCCCAGGGAACCGGGGAACGAACCCCTAGGCCCTCACTGTGAGCCCCTCACAGGCCAGACAAGATGCAAAGGAAAACCACGGAATTCTCCATACCTCAAGTGCGCCAGATCTGCACAGCGATCGCAGTGAAACAAATCCCAACAAAACGTTTAAACTCTAACAAGTCGGGTCAAGATGAGTCCAAAGCGTGTGGAAGTTATCTACCGAACTCTGTCACAGACCCACCCGGAAAACCAGACCTCTCGGACGGCTCAGTGACCACAACGGACTCCAAGCAGCTGAAGTGACAGCAGTGACAAGAGTCTAGACCACATGCTTTTACCCAACTATTTTACGCACAAGCTGCCACTGCTTTCTCAGCTCACTGGCCACCAACATGCGACCTGTGGCTGCTTGGGGGCACTGACGGGGATTTTCATTGATTTAGGCTAAAAATGACATCCAAGTTGCCTGAGGCACAGGACCGGAGAGGGCTTGCAGCCAGAGCACCCATGGGGACGCGAGCTTTGTCTCCAGAAGGGCGGGCACACAAGGCCCATGACAGACCACAGGTCCCATCACCCGGCGAGTGTTGCTGGTCCCAGTGACTACGGAGGGGCCTGCGGAGGCCGGGTCCCCGAGGAGCCCCGCAAGCACACGAGCGAGTGTGACACGGCCCTCTCCATGGTGCCAGGGACACATGGGGACACGCTGATGAGCCGTCGGGTGTGACTGCCCAAGGAAGTCGCAGGACTTCGCAGTGACCCGCGTGTGGCATGCTGGACGGTGGGAGGGAGGGGCACGAAAGGGAGGCAAGGCGAGTGAGGAGGGCCTGCAGATCGGGACAGGGATGGGAACCCAGGGCTATGCGGGGAGACGCGGGAGGGGCGGGGGCTGGGGAAGGGGCGCAGGGGCAGCGGGAGGCGGCTGAGCCAGCAGCTTCAGGCTATGGTGACTAAAGTGCGGCCACGTGGCCTGCTCCTGCTCGTCACGGTTTCCTGGGACGCAGCCTCGTCCGTCCGTCAGCACAAGACCACGGCTGCCTTCACGTGACGGGGGCAGGCGGTGCTGACCACCAACACCTCACGGCCTGCAAACCCTAGAACATTCACTATCTGATCCTTTACAGAAAGGGTGCCGGCTCCAGGCTAGAACAGCGAAGACCCTGGAAACCACAAAGAAAAGCGTGGATGCGATCAGGCACCGACAACCCACGGCAGAGTCCTGCGCAAGAAACCGGGGAGAATCCGTTTGCCGGGCAGAAACCCACGAGGAGGAATGTCAGCTCCGGAAGCGGCCGGGACTCCGGATGCGCAGTGCCCTCCGCTGGAGGCCGTCCCCGCGAGCACCGCCCACGGCGGCCTCCAGGGCTGGGGAAGAGGCTGCGGCCCAGGACGGGAGGCCCCCACGGCCTGTGCTCTGCCCACAGCAGGACCCCACATCGCCCCAGCAGGAAGACAGGCTGGGGCCTCTGGCCTGGCGGGGGAGCAGGTACGGAACTGGGAAAAGAGGCCACTGGAGAAAGACGGGAAAGGCGAAGCCAGAAAACCGGAGGCCATGACTTGGTACCGGATGCCGCTCACAGCAGAGCCACAGCTCGGGGGTGTTTGCGCACCTCCCACCCGCGGGTCCCAGCACAGCCCCCGGGGCTCACGGGAGACACCACCACTGGCCACCCCTGGGCTGGAGCCCCGGCGGCCAACACAGTGTCCGACCACACACAGTGATCTGCACGCAGCCTGATCCCGCGCCCTGGGCCCCGCTCAGGTCAGTCAGTCCTCGGGGGGGGGGGGGGGGGGGGGGGGGGGGGGGGGGGGGGGCTGTGCAACACAGTGAGTGACACGCAGCCACCATGGGCACTGCCCCCCCGGCTGGACTGCTCTCGGGGGGCCGCCGCACCGCCTCTGGGCAGCGCCGAGCTGCACGCAGCCTGGGAACCCGACCCAGAGGACACACGTCCTGGTGCAGGTGTGACCAAGGGATGACTGACACCTGTTGCTCAAGGAACACGCACCGGAGCCACAGGTGGAGGCAGGTCTGGGTCTGCCCGCACCGCACCGCCCACCATCCCGCCGCCCACACTGCGGCTCACCACGGTGGCCCCGCACGGACTGTGGTCTCCGCTCCCCTCCTGTCCCTACCGACCCTGGCCGTCACTCCTCAGAGACCAGCGGGCACGTCATGCCAGCTGGCTCTCACCCTCCAGCAGCCCTGCCGTGGCTGAGAAGGCGCCCGTGCCGTTCACCGCCTCAGCAGACGCTGCGGGGTCCACTCAATTCTAGCGGCTTCGCTTTCCTGGGGTGGTTGGTTTTAAGTGGAATAAAAACTGTAGGCCTCCAAACGGCTCACAGCAAAATAACAAAATAAATAAAAAATGAAACAGAAACAAGACAGCCGTGAGCTGACTGGTGAGGCTGGGGGTGGTGGGCGCCGGGTCCGTGACAGCCCGGCTGGTTGTGCAGAACATTCCCGATACAGAGTGCTGGACAGACAGACAGAGACCAACCACACACCTACAGTTACTTCAGGGGGAAGAGCCACCTCCCAGTCACCCCCACGGGGACGCTTACCCGTAAAGAGGCCCGTCGTTGCCGATGGCCGAGACCATGATCACGTTGTTGGCCGTTAATTCCCACACCTACAGGGTCAGCAAACGGTTATTTATGAAAATTCACTGCTCTCAATCAACACAGAACTATCCAAAACTCCAACAACTCCTAAAAACAATCCTCAAAAGAGAAAGGTATCCTTGAAAATGTAGCACTAGGGGTGCCTGGGGGGCTCATTCGGTTGGGTGTCCAGCTTCAACTCAGGTCATGATCTCACCGTTCGTGGGTTCGAGCCCTGTGTCGGGCTCTGTGCTGACAGCTCAGAGCCTAGAGGCTGCTTTGGATTCTGTGTCTCCCTCTCTCTCTGCCTCTCCCCTGATCACACTGTCTCTCTGCCTCTCAAAAACTAATAAAATGTTAAAAAATATTAAAAAAAGAAAAAGAAAGAAAGAACAGAACACGTAGCACTCGACCCTCGCAGGTGCGGATGTCTGCCAACGGCGTGCTCCCTGCGCTGATTAAACCCCGGATCTCGGCCTCACGGCGGACATGGCCAAGCCCGCTCTCGGGCAGATGCACACACGCGCCGCTCGGAGCCGGGACCGAAGGACTCAGGGCGCTGCCTGCGACACGAGTCCCCGGAGCGTGCTGCCACCCACCCGGCGCCCGTGTGGTGACGGACCCCAGCACAGCAGGCCCGAAGCAGAGCAGACACCGTCAGGCGCCCGGCCCTCCGTGCGGGGACACCACCGACCTTGTCGACGAAGGGGTGGTCCATGAAGTCGGGGCCGCCAATGCTGAGGTTCAGCACGTCCATCCTCCTCAGGATGGCGTAGTTGAAGGCGTCCAGGAACCAGGAGGTGTAGGATACCTAGTTCAGTCACCAAACACGACCTCAGGTGCCCCTGGGGGCGTCTGGGGGCCGCGGGGGGGGGGGGGGGG
>PJEM01010355.1:0-27184 GCA_004023845.1 Helogale parvula | reverse complement strand
CGGGGCGAACCCCCAAACCTGCAGCTGCCCCTCCTTAAGAGCACCTTACGACACTTCCCTGTGAGAGTTTTTACCTGGTTTAATGTGTCTGTCTATATTCTTTACGCCTCAGCAGACTGAAGGGCGAATCTTATAAAAGAAGTTACTTCATAGAACTGTTTCTCTGAGGTTCAATTCTCCCCCTTTCCTGACAGAGTTAAATTGCTTTGTGAATCACCATTCAGATGTCTTTATAAAATAAAAATTAAACTTCTAGTAGAAATAGGATCAGTATAATATCTAAGAATTATGTTTCTTAAACGCTTTGAAACACAAGCCGTGTTTACATTTGCTCGTACGGGCAAAAACAATTCCAGGAAGAGGCGATTCGCGGGATTAAGACCCGTCACATGGGAGACGTGACGCGGGCGGGGAGCCGCTGCCGGGCGGGGACAGGGCTGGGGGTGCTTCCCCTGTGTCGTCTTCAGATGTTTTTGAACTATGTACTATCTACACAAAAATGAAATCTGAAAGAGAAGTAAACACCAGGACCCTCCCCTTCCTATACACAGGAGAGGCAAGGAGACAGGGTCGGGAAGCACACCGCCCAGCGTGGCATCAGGTGCCGTGGAACAGAGCCAGCCCTCGGGCCCGTCCCCAACCAGCAGGGATGGCAAACACACCAGCGTGCCTGGGACGTGGGGCCCAGGGAGGAGCGAGAGGGGGAGGAACCACCGTTGCCCTCGGAGTAGGGTCTTCAGGGCTCGAGAGGCCGATGACGCTGTGGCAGCAAAAGGGCACGGCCACACAGAAGGGACAGTGGAGGGACGCACAGCCCGTGGGGGCGCCAGAAGCGAGCCGGCATGAGGAGCGCGCACCCTCCCGTGTTTACTGTCTACGCGTCGGGGGCCTCAGAACCACCTACCTGGTTATTGGTGAAGACCCTGAAGATGTGCAGCTCCGCGTCCGGAGCAAAGCCCTGGCACTCGCGCATGCTGGCTATCACACCCGCCACAAACGTGCCGTGGCCCAGTCCTGCGACCGCAAGGGGCACAGTCACGACACACGCAGGCACGGTCCAGACCGCATGGGCTCTCTCCCGGAGCCAGGCCTTGGTCCCGGGCACCCCGCCCCCTCCCAGTGAGCGCTCCTGCTCCGGGCACCCCCTCTGCTCAAACTCTACTCCCCGACACCCCGCGACGGTGAGAGGTTTCTGCCCAAAGGCGGAGGTGACTGCGTGCGCGACTGTGGAAGCACAGCTGGGGACGGGGCGAGGGACAAGGGACAAAGACCGGGTGCCACCGCGGCAGCGCCACCCACCGTCGTCCAGGGTCCGCTCGTTGGTCCAGTTGGTCCTCTCCTTCACGTTCTTGAAGTGGGGGTGCTTCTCGCTCAGCCCAGTGTCAAAAACAGCAACCCTTACGTTTGCACCTTGTTCCAAGAAACAAGCAAGCGTGGTCATGTTTGGAGAAATCATCTTTTTGATTTTGTCCATAAAACCCACTCCTCCCGGGGACTCAGAGAGAGCAAGCGGTCAGGAGGCCCAGAGCCTGCCCAGAGCACACGAGGTAGGTCAGGCGCTCCAGGGACACTGGCTGGGCCAGGAAAAGGGGTGCGGGGGGGGGGGCACTCATCTGCTGCTAAACAAGACCTGAGCTCCTAGCGGGACCTCTCGGGACACCAGGGCTCAGTCCTCCACAAAGGGGTGATTTCCCCAGGGCTCCTCGCCCTCACCTCCCAGGGAGGCCCGTGTCCCCCAGCCTTGGAGACCCTCACCTCCTCCTTGATCTCCTCAGCCCCCGCCCTGCAGAACGCCCCAGGCACCTAACACGCCTGGTGGACGGACCTTTTATTAGGTGAGAGTCACCTTGTGGTTTTGTCCTTTGAGGACGGAACCTCTGCACAGAACAAATCCTCTCTAACCAGAAGAGCATCCCCGTCACCGGCCCACACCAGGTGGTTTGGAAATGATACGTGCATTGTTAAAACGCAGACAGTGTGTTTGCAGGATCTCAGTGTGACCGGTCACGCCGCATGACACGGACCTGCACACACCACTCTCACACCGGACAGACCCACCCACCTGACGTCTTAGCTGTTAAATAATCCAAGTGTCCTAGATTTTCTACTTAATTTCTAGACTATCTCGATCTGGCAGCGTCAGTCTTATGGCCTGTGTCTGAAATACAGCCAAGGGTACATGTAGTGGTCTTCCCTAAAACGGGGTCTCCCCGCGTGCAGCCAGCGGCCCCTGGGCCCCGGGCTCGCTGAGGAGCACGGGGAGTGAAGGCCGCACGGTCTTCTCTCCTGAGGCTGTGGCCCTGGTCGTTCCCAGACATGCTGCCCCGAGAAACGCTCCACCGCCTGCCTTGTGGAGCAGACGGCACAGACACGGCACAGAAAGGACAGACAGACGCCCGCCGGGGGGAAGGGGGGAGCGGCCGGGGGAGGGGCGCAGGTACAGCAGCACCCACCTGTGTAGCCCATCTGCCACAGCACGTCCGCCTGCAGGGTCTGGGCCACCTGGCGCGGGATGGCCCTCAGCAGCCGCCTGCTCGAATGCCTGCCCGTGGCGTGCCAGAAGCCGGAGCCCAGGGACAGGCTGGCTCTGCGCAGGGGCCGGGACGACTGCCACTTGCGGCTCCACCGGGTCTCGTTACAGGGCGCTGCGGGGTCGGCGAGAGCAAGGGGACAGAGGTCAGAAGAGGAGCCGCTGGGCAGCGACCCGGCAGCCGCGAGCGACGCCAGCCCCGGACGGCCTGGGGGGCGGAAGGGGGTCCCTCCCTGCGGCCACACCGACAGGACACCAGGCGGCGGTCCTTACTCTCCCCCAACGGTCCCCTGCTTTCTAACCGACGAAGGCACAGCGGGGCCGATAAAATAACCGCTTTCAAAGAATAAAATTGATCGTGACAAAAACTGGAGAAATACGATTTGCCTGATTTTTCATCAGCAACTGGATCTCACTGAACCAGAGGCTAAAACAAACAACAACAACAACAACAACAAAGAAAATGGCCGCTGACCACTGGTGACGTTTCCCAGCGCTGGACATGTCGGCCCGTCACACCGGTCGCTGGTCACACACCCGCAGGACCCTTGCCCACCCATACCCAGCTCACTGCCCTCAATGTGGGGACCAGAGTGCTGTCCCCTTTCAAAAAGCAAAGCCAGAAAGGAGTCGGGGGCATGTGAGGCCGACGAACCGGTGCGCCCGCCAACATCGCCAGCCTGGGCGCTGGAAACCAGGGATTTCACTACCTGTAAAGACCTAGCTTCATTGAAAATGGAAGAAGAAAGCAAAACAAACACCACATGAATCTTCCTTACCCTTCAGGACCATGCTATCAGGAAGAAAAATGGCATCCGAAATCAGTTTTCAGAAGAGCACACCTAATCTACTGCTGAAGCTTTCAGGTTGTTTTCTCTTAATGTTTATTTTCAGAAAGTAAGAGAGTGCGGGGGAGAAGAGCAGAGAGAAAGGGAGAGAGAGACTCCCAAGCAGGCTCTGCACGGGCAGCGCAGAGACCGGCGTGGAGCGTGATCCCACCAACCGTGAGAGCATGACCTGAGCTGGAGTCGAGCTGGGAGGCTTAGCCGACGGAGCCACCCAGGCGTCCTTGATGTTTTGTCTCTACAGCAAATGACTATCGTTTTGTCCCCGTGAAAGTGCTGGGAGCTGGAAAAACCTCACAGTTCGGTCAATCCCATTAAGTGATTATTTGCACAAAGCGCCTGAAATCGTTGCGCACTCAACGTGCCCACACATGCGGCCACACCGGGGGCGCCGACGGCAGAGCCGTGCCGTCTGTGCGATGTAGACTGCACCGCGCCTAGGTAATGAGCTCGGCTCCGGGCTTCCCCGGGGAAGAGCAATTTACAAGGAGAACTGCAGAGTGCTGAAAGGAGGGCACTTAAAATGGAGAGTGCACTTGAACCCGGGGCAGTGCAGGGACTGCTGGCCGATCTGGGGAAGGAGACGCCGCCAAGGGCGGCACCACGGATGCCTTGGCAGTATCTTTCAGTCCTGTCTTGTGGGAAACAGGGTAGATGTCTAAGAGCCGGGGACAGAGCCAGCGGTGGGAGCCAGGTCGGGACACCTTCCAGGCAAAACAAAGCGGAGCCTCCGGACAACAGAGCAGAGGCATCTGCAGCATGTAATGGCAGTTCACACCCTGAACACCCTGCCGGGCTCTCACACATGTGCGATGCCCTCACTTCCGGGAGAGCTCTGGGAGGCAGGGCATCACATGACGACAGGACCGGGCCGTGGGAAGCTGGCTTCACGCTCGCGGGGCCAAGCGCCACACTTGACCGCTGGGGCGGAGGGTGCACAGAAGGGAACCCGACCGTGAGAATCCATGACTGCTGTGCTCAAAGTAAGCATTTCCACGTTTCTTAACACGTCCTGGAGCTCTTGACAAGAGAAGGCGCAATGCAGGCATCTGGCTAACTGGAGGAGGTCTGGCTGGTTTTCACCTTCCTCAGTTGCGAGGCCTCGAGAAAAGGCACTACAGAACACCTGGTCTGGCCCAAAGAGCGCCGAGGAAGTGAGCCCCAGACTCCGCGGCTGCCCGAGAGCTGCCTTGGCACCCTGTGCAAATGAGCCCCCTCCCCACCCCAGGCCCGTGCGATTCCCAAGCCGCAGCAGCTCTCAGGCCTAGTACCTGATGGACAACGGGAGAAGAGCAAAATGTTATCTCTTTCCTTCCCGTGAAAGAAATGGCAATAAACGATACTAGAACTCACAATTTGTTACCCTAGTTATGACAAATAGGAAAAAAAACCTTTTATTTAGTAATAAGCAAGCTTTGGCAAACGTCAGGTAATAAATAGGCCATTTAGTACTTTAGGACAAACTCTACCTTGACAAGCCCACGTTACCAAGAAGTGGGAGTGAGCCCTCAAGGTGGGAGGAGACGATCGACCCGCTGCTCCTCAACCCTGCAGGGCCATCCTCACCACTGCAGGGCCAGTGACTGCAGTTGAGGCCCAGCTAACCTGGTGAGGTCAGGAGGCCCTCGGAAAACCAAAAGGAAGCCCAGAGAAAGGATGTTTTGCAACATTCCTTAAAAGTAAAGACACGCAGGGGCGCCCGGCTGGCTCAGTCAGTTAAGTGTCCAACTCTTGATTTCGGCTTGGGTCATGATATCATGGTTTGTGAGTTCGAGCTCCACATCGGGCTCTGCGTGGACAGCACAGATCCTGCTTAGGATTCTCTCCCTCTCCTGCACTTGCTTTGTCTCTCAAAAAAAAAAAAAAAAAAAAAAAAAAAACTAAAAACCAACTTTACAAAAACCCCACACTGACAGGGGCACAACACAACCGAAGAGGAGAGTCAAAGAGACCATCTTCCACTTAAGATGGGGGGGCGCGGGGGCCTCGGGGCTGCAGGCGCCAAGGGTGCGGGTGAAAATCCGCCCCAGAGACACAAGGACCGCTATCTCCTCCGCTGCAAACTGGCAGACTCCTTCCCCCGGAACAGCATGAAGCCTGTTCTTCACTCTGTAAACTCCCGGCAGGAAGACGGTCACAACCGCCGGAAACAGCTGAAGGAACTCGGGCGTCCCCCGAGCCATTCTTCCGTGGTCCCGCCCGCTGGAAGCCGCGCCCGGGAAGGTCGGGGGCAGCGTGGGGCGCGTCACCTGTGATCATGCGCGTTCTCTCCCTCAACCCACGTGAAGCAGAGACTGACGGAGACCCAAGGCCATGATACTCACACTCCGCGTACTTGAGCGACCGAAACACCTTCCGCTGGGGCGTCACCCGTTTGATGTTGGGGTGGTCTTCCAGGGTCAGCAGCCCTGCTTTCTGCTTCTCTTTTATCTGAATCACCTCGAAATCGCTAGGGTAGTCACTGGACGGGTTGTTGCGAGGAATGATTCTCCAGTTGTCTATCTCACTGCTCTTCAGGGCGCTTGAAATAAAGGAATTTCTAGCTTTGGCTGTGAAATATCCGTTGAAAGCCACGATGTATTCTGAAACCGAGGACCACAAATAAAAATGAGAATTTATGTCCACGTATTGTAACATGAGATCACAGCGACACAACAATTTCTCAGAGAAAAGAAAACTTGCAGATCCTAAAACCTACAGCACAAGGAGCAGCAAGACGGAAAGCCTGGTTTAAATGCCCGGGACGGCAGTCTCCCGAGCCCTGAGTACAAACCCTCTGTACGAATCCCGACATCACGTAAAATCCGATACCTGTGCCATTTCTCAAAGAGCAAGCATTAATAGACGTTGGAACATATGGCAAAGAGATCCGTGTAAGTTTTTCAAATACGGAAAAGGGACACAGAGGTAACGGCCCGGCTGAACCTGCTGAGACAGTAACAGAGCGTCCAGTGGACTCGAGCAGACTGCCGCCTCATGCTCGAGCCTCACACACCAGCCCCGGGCCTCCCAGTGCCCCGCCGCAGGACGTCCGGGCCAGAGAGTCGGGTTCTCGGGAAGTAACTCCGAACGCACATGTCTCTGCCTCGCAGACGCTACTGGTACAGGGACAGCAAGTTACAGCAGCGCCAACATCAAGCGCCGGGAGCTCTCCTCCTTTCACACTTATGGTAGAGAAGGGGTCCCTCTTGTTTTGACAAAAGCTCATGTTTAAAATTAAGTTTATAAAAAATGAGGGGGGTGGGGGTAACATTCAGAAGATGATTACCGTATTCCACGACCGTCGAGGAGAATTCCACCTTCAGCGTCAGGTGGGAGCAGCCGGGGCACGGGGCACTTTCGAGAGTCTTCCTGTCCAGCCTGTCACCCAGATGTCTCCTCCCGCAGAGCAGAACCATGAGCAGAAGCGGCCAGATGTTCACAAGCTTCATGGTCGCAGGTGGATACGGTCGTAAAACCGCATATATTCAAACTGCACTTTTCTCTTCCTTGATTATTAGTTAATTTTTGTCTCGGCAAAGAGCTGAAACATCATCGATCGGCCGTTTTATAGTCTTGTCCAACGTAAATAAAAGTGAAATTTCATGGCCTTTTGTGGTTTGGCCTGAGAAGAGGCTTTCATTTCTTTCTTCGTTTCTTCTCCATCTTGGGCCTCGGGCGCCCCTCACTGCGGCCCAGACAAGTGAGTCCTACTCGCCATGTGCAGCGCGGAGCCCCGGTCCAGCGGGCGGCGGTCACTGGGGCGCACTGAGCGGCCTGCAAAACACAGCGAGCCGGGCGGGGCCGGGGCCCAAAGACGCCCTGTGAGGACGCGTGACAGGCGTGCGTGCACAAGCCAAACCTCACTGTTTCTTTAGTTACTGCTCACCTCTTTCTAGGGGGTTGAAGGCAGCATCAAGATAAGAAAGGATATGGAGAGAAGGGGGCAGAGGGGGCCGAGCCAGGAACACTGCCCCCCCCCCCCCCAGGCAGCCAGGGGGCCCCAGTCCTGGCTTCGCCCCTGCTCTGCCCCTGCCACAGACTCCTCCTCACTCACGGCCCATCCTCCCCAGGCTCCTCCCCAACCCCACACCCTTCTCCAACTCCTCAGGCAAAAGCGTGGTATACAGCCCAACTTTGTAGTGTAAAGTAACACCTAAGAACAAACCAAGTTCCATGCAAGTCAAACACCTGCCCCTTTCTTTTAAAAAACTACACTGCAGAGTTACTCAACTACACCTTTCTCCGGCCAGGTCTATGAAGAGAACCCACAAAGGTTTCCTCGGTTGCTGAACTTACTTTACAGGAAGCCTCACCTTGAAGAAATCTAAGCTACTCAACAGGCCATAAAACCAGATCCCTCTTTGCTGGGACGTGATACAGGAGGACCGTGGGTGAGACACACCGCTGCCAGGGAAACGTATCCTCGGGGTGTTGCGTTTCACCCAGGCACAGATCCCTTTCAGGTATCTGAATGGTCATTCTTTACAATGAAATATGGAGGAGTAACACACACACACACACACACACACACACACACTCAGGACCAGGACTCAGCCCCCTTTAAGCAGAGGCACCAAGTTATTAAAGCCCAGGCTTCTGGAACTCTTCATCTGCGCATCTATACACAGGAAAATACTCGTAAGGCTAGCGTGTCTGAAGGAGTGTGGAAAGTTTAACGTTTAGGACTTCACTGCTGTCACGGCACACGATCCTGAACACGGTCTCAGGCCCCGGGGACTGGGGTTGGCTGCACGGAGCTCCTCGGATGGAAATGGGACTTTAGACGTCATTTCCACATCGACACGAAGAACGACAATGAGAACACGAGGCACAAGAACAGAGAAATGAAGACCAAAGAGCGGGGGGCGGAGCCCGAGGGAACCAACGGGCACCGAGAGGCCGACGCGCTCGTGACGACCCGCCGGGGAGCGAGCCCCAGGCTTTAGCGCGGACACTTGCGGGGTGGGGTTCCACAGAGCGCCGTGACACGAAGCACGGACCTCACTCAACAACAGTGTCACCGGGTAAAGAAGACAGAGCTGATCACTGGTAATCAGGGCTCTCGGGCTACATGAAATCAACTTTAGTGAAAAAGATTTAAATGAGTCTCTCATTCAATTAAGGCAAGTTTTAAAAAAAAATCAAATCTCTTCAACTCTTCCGCCTCAAGCCAAACAGCCTACGGTGCGCCGGACCTCAGAACGCGGATCAGTGAGCGATGCGAGCGAGCAAATCCTGGGCCTGACTATGTCAGAGCGACTGCGATCAAGCCTGCTCCACAGCAGCCCGCGCACAGGCCCGGGCACGGTCCACACCGCCCGGCCGCGCCGAAGACACAGCCGATGCGCTCGCACAACTGAGGCAGGAGACGGACTTGAAAAGACAGTGAAATGGGAAGAAAAGGTTAGAGGGGTGTTAACTTTTAAAAATGCCTAAGGCAATCGCTCTCTCCCAAGCAGAAAAATTAAACTTTTTAGGTTTTGGAAACTAGGACACTGCAACAGCCCTCAGATGTTCTGGCTGAAGGGGCGCATTACTTCATACGATTTTATGTCGCGCTTTCCAAGGTTAAGGTGTGGCCCAGCAAGAGAAGGCCGACAGCCAAGCAAAGCGCAGGCCAGCGCCCGAGGGGCACATGCACGGAGCCACGCCGCCGCGCCGAGAGTCGTTCTGGGCCCACGGGAAGCTGCTGCTGGGAGGTGGAGGGCAGCGGGCTCGGGCAGGGCCGGAGCAGGGAGGGCGGCCTGAACAAGGCTACGTCACAGGCCAGAAACACAGGATGTGCAAAGGACCAGCAAGCCATCTGCACAGAGAGGGAGGCCCGAGACATCGGCCTGCGGGTGCAGAGCGGTGGGAAGTGGGCACCTCGGACAGGTGCAAGCCCGAGCAGAACGTGCAGGGGGGACGGGGTGCCGAGTCGCTCAGGGCCAGGCGGGGCTGCGAGCGAGGCGCCGAGGAGGCAGCAGGAGCAGAGCAGTAAACAAAACCCAACCACACCTGGCCACGGGGCGCCGACCCCGCGTGTATGTGTGCGCGTGTGTGTGCGCGTGTGTGTGTGCGCGTGCGCGCGCCCGCGTGTGTAGAGGATACACAGGTAAGAATCTAGCTGGCGGCACCTACCTGTATTGTGGAAGGAGGAAACAGACTGCAGGGAATGTGACAGTCAGGGTGGGAGCCCACCCCGGCCGGGCAGGGGGCTGAGAGGGGGCAGGGGGCAGAGCCCTGCAGGCACCGGGGAAGGCGGGTGCAGAAGGCCTGGTCTGTGTAAGGAAAGCCCAGACGCCAGTGTGGCAGAGCAGGGCAAGAGGGGGATCAGCAGAAGGGGTGGGACAGGGGACGGCCGGGGAGGGAGACAGGCAGGGCCTTGTAGCCGAGCGGGAGGGAAGGCAGGCTATGACCAGAGGAGCGACAGGCTGGTGGGCACACTAACCGGCCCACGCTGGCTTCTGTTTGGAGGGGCACAGGCAGACGCAGAGACCACCGGGAAGCCTCCCGTGAGGTGGTGGCTCCGGGCAGCAGAGGCGAGGGCGGGGCCCAGGTCACAGACGGGAAGGCACTGAGACAGTCTGCTGACAACCTGATCTGAGAGGGTGGGGGGGAAGCAGGAGAGGAGCCAGGAACAACAGCAGGCCTGCCACCCAAACACCAACGGCCTCTGCCCCTGACGGAGACGGAGAGGGTGCGGGAAAAGCTGGTGTGGGGAACACCGGTCGGAGCGGAGCTCTGGACTGGTGAAAATCAGGAGGTGCGTCAGCAGTGGGGAAGCAAGGCTCAGGGCTCCACTGGTAGAGTGTCTGGCTCTTGATTTCGGCTCAGGTCAGGAACTTGAGGTTCATGGGTTCGAGCCCCGCACTGGGCTCTGTGCTGGCAGTGTTGAGCCTGCTTGGGGTTCTCTCTAACCGCTCCCTCTGCCCCTATGCTCTTGCTCTCCCTCAAATAGATAAACATTAGAAGCATAAATAGGAACACCTGGGTGGCTCAGTCAGTTAAGCGTCCAACTTCGGCTCAGGTCATGATCTCACGTTTCGTGGGTTCGAGCCCCGCATCAGGCTCTGTGCTGACCGCTAGCTCAGAGCCTGGAGCCTGCTTCGGATTCTGTGACTCCTCTCTCTGACCCTCCCCTGTTCACACTGTCTCTGTGTCTCTCTCAAAAAAAAAAAAAAACCATAAATAAAAACAGAAATCCCCAAAATCTGTGAAAAAGAATTTCCATGATGAATGTTAGTCAAATGAAGAGACTGCTGGCTTAATAATTAAATTAAAAGGTGGCGGACTCTTCCACAAAAGGGCCACACTAGTGAACAGCAGTCTTCTTCAGCCTCCACACCCACCAGGGGCTGGCAGGAAGACACCCTCAAACAGAAGAATCCCACGGAGACAATGGTAGGACTGGAAATGACGGAACCAGGAGACCCCTCCCAGTGTTGTTTGGATACGGCTGCTCTGCTTCTATTCTCCAAAGGTTTTTTTCCTTTTAAGTTTATTTATTTTGAGAGAGAGAGTGAGTCTGAGTGGGGGAGGGGTGAGAGTCCAGAGCAGGTTCCACACGGTCAGTGCAGAGCCCGACATAAGGCTCAAACTCACCAACGGTTGAGATCGTGACCCGAGCCAAAACCAAGAGTCGGACACTTCACTGACCAAGCAGCCCAGGCACCTCTACTATCTAGGTTCTAAGAAGACACTCCTTTCAAAGATTATGGCCCATGATAATGATACTGATACTGAAGCTTATGGTTTCCCAATCCCAGAATAAGAGGGCTTGAAAGTATAAGTGTGCTTGGAGGAAAACAAGAATGCCACTGGGGGTACAGAGGCTGGTGAACGGTGGCATGGGCACTGGGGCACGGGGCCAGCCGCCGCGCCCCTGCCCACTGGTGTCGGAGATACCAATCCCCACGGACTGCTCTACTGGGGCTTCGAAGGCACGGACCGCACCTTCCTCATTTAGAACATCTACGCACCAGCATCTACAACGGATCCCCATCTCCACCCCCCGCCTCCCACTACGCAGCGCAAACATGGTGAGAGTTTTCTCCAAGGCAGGCTCACCATCTAACAGCAGGCATGCCAGCAGCAGTGAGCACAGAGCACGTAAACACAGACCCAAACACACATGAAGAGAAACTTTTTTTAAAGTTTATTTATTTATCTGGAGAGAGATGGGGTGCGCACGTGCATGTGAGCACGCGGGACAAGGGCAGAAAGGGAAAGAGGGAACCCCAGGCAGGCTCCACACCGTCAGTGCGGAACCTGATGCAGGGCTCAAACCCAATAACCGTGAGATCACGACCCGGGCCAAAATCCAGAGTCTGACACGTAACTGACTGAGCCATCTGGGTGCTCAGAAAGAAACGGACAAGAGTTCCAGCTTTCTGCACAATTCAGCCAAGGGCAGGAAGGCAGGCGCTGGCGGGAGAGCCCCGGAGGCCTGGTGAGGGCCGAAGGAGTCCTGAGAGGGGGAGGCGGCGTGTGGCAGGCGGGCGGCTGGGAGGGAGGTCGGGGCCTGGGAGGGCGATGGCAGTGGAAGAGAAGACTGATTTGTTCAAGTATTTACAGATAACGGGAGGGAAGCAGCTTTCCTACTGTCAGAGGAGGAAGGCACAGGGAGGAAAAGGAAAAAACGTGAATGCTCCACGCAGGGTCAGAGTGAGGGAGGACAGAGTGGTGTGAACTCAAGGTTCTCGATATGCGCGCGCGCACACACGCGCACACACGCACGCACGCACACGCGCGCACACACACGCACACACGCACGCATACGTCCATCTCCTAGCTCCGTCCACTGCAAGGACACGACCCCATCTAGTGCCGGAACTGGGTTGCTCAAGGCCACTCTGCGCTACGACAAACCAGGCTCCTTGGAGACCAGCGAGTTCCAGCCCGGGCAGGGGCGCCGGCCCGTCTCGTGCAGGAAGGGGGGAGCGCACCCGAAGAGGAACAGGGGTGTGAGGAACACAGAGGCCAGCGTAGGGCAATCTGCGCGTCACCATAAATAATGAAAACAACAGACCTAACCCGCTGGATAAAACACCGAAGTCCACGATGACATTTATAAAAAGATCGAAACGTGGAGGAACAAGACGTTTACACAGTCCCCGAACGCCTCCCAACGAAGTCCCCATTTGCAGAGGGAAAGGGGCCGACTCTACAGCAGACCAGTCGAACCAGCGGGGGGACAAACAGACCCACGAGCACAGACACACTGCAAGAGGCTGGCATCACTTGCGGGGTTCCGGCCGAAGGCGCACCCACCGCCCGAATCGGTTCAGGAGGAAACAGAACCCAAATCAAGGGACACTCTTCAAAATAAACTGGCCTGGAGTTTTCTAAATTACCAAGGAAATGAGAGCTGAGGAATAGCGGAGACACGGCTGCAGATGGGAGGGGTCTCCAGAGACACGACCAGAACATGAACTTGAAGTTCCCTGGGCCCCTCTGCCGGAGGACATTGTGGAGCCGCGGCAAAGGAGCGCGGGGCCGCCTGAGGGGAGATAGCAGGGGTGTAGCAAGTCTAATTTCCTGACTTTGAAGGCTGTGCTCTGATTATGTAAGAAGGACTTTGCTTGCAGGAAATGCCCCATGAAGTATCTGAGGATAATGGGTATCAGGTCTGCAACTCACTTGCAAATAGTTCAGAGGGAAAAAAAAAAAAAAAAGGTTTTGTGCTGTTCTTGGAACCTTTCTAGTAGGTTGAAATGGTTTCCAAAGTATGCAAAAAGAAAAAAAAAGTTTTATATTTAGCCTCGGCTTCTAGGAACGAATGAGAAGGATGCGAGTATTAAATTTTAAAAAGGGGGGAGAAATTCTATGCTCTTTGATTAGTCCGTCTGTGCTGCCCACCGTCTGCAAACCCAGACTACACACCGTGTCAAATACTGGGTCACACAGACTCCACACTCGTCCACTGCGACACAGAGTGATGCCCTAACATGCCAACAGACGTGACTGTGCGAGTGAGTCCAAGGGAAATTCAAACTGTTTCTCATTCTAATGAACTGACAGCCCCTGAAAAGAATCCTGGTAAATTTCTGTTAAAACTGATCCCAGTGTTTACATAACTGACATAGTAACAATCTAGTAACTTTTTGAAAACAGAACTACAAGGGAGGTGGAATATCCTGTTGGTTTCAGGTGCAGGTCGCAGGTCAGTGACTTGACAGTTTTCCACATGGGAAACGATCCCCATAAGCCTAGCTACCATCTAGCACCATTCGAAGTTATCGGGGCACCTTGCTTCCCCTGACGTAGTTACAACTTAATCCCCTTCACTGCCCACCCCCAGCCCTCCCCGCTCGGGTAGCCAATGCTTTCTCACATCTATCAGTCTGTTTCTATGTGTTTGGTTAGTAAAGATCAGGTAAGTTTTGAGAGACATGAATTGAGACACACAGTATAAAACAAATCGTGTAATAAAATGAGGACTCTCAGGGGTTGCCAGTGAATGTAAAACAAACACACAAACAGAAACTCCTGTTACCTTTTCCAGAACGGTAATTTACCAGTATGTATGAAAAGCCTTAAACATGGACGTTAAAATCCTTTCCCAACAACCCGGTAACCCAACAAACGCTACCACACACCGAGCACTTCCCACGCAGCAGGTGCTACTCTAAGCGATCAGCATGTGTTAACTCACTTCATCTTAACAACGTGTTCCTGACCCCCTGCTTTCAGATGAACGCACTGACAGGCCCAGGACGGCTTGTCACCTCGCCTGGAGCCCCTCAGCTGTGAGTGGAAGCCCGGCTGGGGACTTGTGGGGTTGGGCATGGACACCCCACTTACAAGGGGTGGGCTACCCAGCTTTTCTAAAATCTCCCCTAGAAACTCCTTCCATAGAAGTGTGAATCTGAAAGCATACGATGATTCACACCAAACATTATAACCAGGAAAAATTAGGGACCATTTAAAGGTGCAACAGACTAGCTAATTAATTAACTAACCCACACTATCGAATGCTGTGTAGCAATTTCAGATTTTGCTCCGGGGGAAGGCTTATATAATGGTTCCCCAAAGATATCTCCATCCTCCCCCCAGAACCTGTAAATGCTACTTTAGAGGACCACAGGGATTTCACAGGCGTGATTAAACTAAGGCTCTAAGGACAGGGAGAGAATCATGGATTACCCAGGTGGGACCATGTGATTACAGGAGTCTTTACAAGAGAGAGGCAGGCCCCGGGGGGCGACTCCTCCAGATGAGAGGACCCAAGCGGAGGCGGAGGTAATCAGGGGATGGAACCAGGAGCCAAGGAATGCAGGTGCCCCTAGAAACCTAAAAAGGGAAGGAAACCATCTTGCCTGGAGCTTCCAGAAGGAACGCAGCCCGGTGACACCCTGTCGGCAGCCCTCCAGAACCGTGAGAGAATAAATATGTGTGGTTTTCAACCACTAAGTTTGTAGAAATTTGTTAAAGCAGCCACAGGTCTCGAAGATATTTCCCCAAAAAGATGGAAAAATGCTCATGCAATATTAAGTAAAACAGCTCATGAACAGTGTGATTCTAATTGTGATTTTTAAATCATGTATCTATGTACACAGGGAAAAAAATAAGAAAAGGTATCTACCAAAATGGTAACAGTGGTATTACTCTTCAATGGCATCATTATTTTCTGAATTCTGTTCATTTACATTTATACAGAGAGCGTATGTTACTTTCAAAATTAGATAAAATACCGATTCAAATACTTTAAAAAAAACCTTCCAAAATAAGTTTTATAGGAAAGCAAATTTTCTGGTAAGACCGTGGCACAAATATTCAAAAATAAATTAAAGGTTGTGTTTTTTCATAAATTGAAACATTTATTTTTAAGGCAATAATCTCTATGCCCACCCATGACCCTGAGATCCAGTCACGGCCTCCACCAAGGGAGCCGGCCAGGAACCCAACAGACTTAGTTTCCTGTACACATACAGCAGAGCTACCCATTTCCTAGACATCTGGTTGAAAACTCAGTCTGTGTCTACCTCCCAGCTTCAGGCCCAGCTTTTCACTCACTCATTCTGATCAGGCTGATCACGCGCGGCATCACCTACTCCCTGGGCCTCGTTAGGACCGTTACTGGATCCAGGGTTTCCTGGATTTAATTTCTATGAATTCTTTATGTCGAAGACCTGTGCTCTTTCCATACAAAGCTACGCCCTAAAAGATGGTATTGGCATGATGAGGGATTTTCCAGAATTATATGCCTCTAACACAAGTGGAATACAAAAATACCTGACATCAAATACTAAGTGGAAAATAAACAGTTCAAATAATCTATGCCAGGAACACGATTTAAGGAGATTTGTGTAAAAACGAGACACACCAGAGGAAGCCAGAGGAAGCGGACCCCTGGGCGAACATTCTTTGCAGCAGAGGCTCTTCCACCGTGCCTGGGAAAAGACGGTCACCAGGACTGTAATCCTGGAGATGAGCTAATGTCGATCGGAAATCATTTCTTGGCAAATAAGAACACAATTCAGGAGGGAGGAGAACTGTATCCCTCAATGGTCCTCTAATTATGCAGATACACCAGCTTTTTAACGAGCGTGGACTGAAATAGCTCCAGAGAAAACTGAGCAGTGTTTAGGCCACAAAAGGGTAGCATTCGGTTCAATTAAACTCTGGCTATGAAAGCACCACGTCCGTCACTAACTGCATACTTGGCTGTACCGCCATTGTTTAATAGGCTAACGTTCAAGCAATGCCAGACCACACTATCCTGAAATAAAGGTGTATTCTTCAGCCTGACTGAACCCTTCCTTCTGGCACATTCTGTCCCTTGGTAGGCCTTGTAAGAGGAGAAAACAAACAATTCAGCCCCAAGAGTCAACAGTGCCGGAGGGAAGAGGGCTTGGTCCACCGCCTGTTCTTTCACAGGTGCTGGGCTGTCCCCTCCGCTGCACCCTTCAGGCCCCCAGTCCTGGCTCGCTGCAGGAGGCAGGCACCTCCGAACTCAGTCCTCTCATTTAACTTGAAACTCATTTCTTTAAGCAAAGACCTCCTCAGGATCAGTAAATCTAGTTAACACATCTCCGCAGCACCGTCAAAGCTGATTAGGACGCAGGGAAGGGAAAACCGACCGGTCTCCTTTTACCACCTCCTCGAACTGTCTCCGCCAGATGCTGCAGGACACCAACGTCCCCACCCAAACACCAAATGCAAGGTCTAGCCTCCCATTTTTTAAAAAAATGTTTGTTTATTTTTGAAGGAGAGAGACAGAGTGTAAAGCTGTAAGGGACAGAGAGAGAGAGAGGGAGACACAGAATCCGAAGCAGGCTCCAGGCTCTGAGCTGTCAGCACAGGGCCCCATGTGGGGCTTGAACCCACAAACCATGAGATCATGACCTGAGCCGAAGTCAGACGCTTAATCAACTGAGCCACCAGGCGCCCCGAGCCTCCCATCCTTAATATTTCTAGTCACCAAGGGTTGGAGCTGTCACATTTTTCCGGTAAGATATAAAGAATATCTCCACTCTCCTGGTGCAGAGAGGCAGCTGCGAATCTCCGCGAAAGTCCCCACTTAGGGCACGAACGGAAACCAGGTGTGGTACGACCAGGCAGTCCCCCTTCCCTGCTCCATCTGTGACACCTACGCCGACCGCCACGCAGAAGAGACAGCAGGCAGGGCAGAACGACAGCCATCTACCGCTAGAATGACAGAAGATGGAATCAAACGACATGTGATTGTGAAAGGAAGGCTAGAAACTTCTAAGAGAGCCAGCTTGATCCCATGGGGCCCCGGGGGCTTCGAGCAAATTAGAATTTCTCTCTTTTCACAGATACAACCAACTCTCGACTGTAAGAGATGCGTGGGGAGTGCAGTGGAGACCTAACGGGCAGGGGTCCTCACAAGGGCACTCCCAGACACAAAAGCCACATATAATCCCACCTCAATGTACTAAATATTCAGAAGAGACAAGTCTAGGGAGACAGCAGATTAGTGGTGGCCTGGGGCTGGAGTTAGAAATGGGTAGTGACTGCACATGGGCACCAGGGATCTTTTCGGGGTGATCCAAATTTCTAAAAGTGGGCTGTGGGGGCACCTGGGTGGCTCAGTCGGTTGAGTGTCCGACTTCGGCTCAGGTCACGATCTCACGGTTCGTGGGTTCGAGCCCCGCATCGGGCTCCGTACTGACTGGAGCCTGGAGCCTGGAGCCTGTTTCAGATTCTGTGTCTCCCTCTCTCTGCTCCTCTCTCGCTGAGAGAGAGAGAGAGAGAAAGCGAGAGCAACACTAAAAAAAATTTTTTTCAGGTGGGCTGTAGTAATGACTGCGCAACCCTGCGTGTTTACTGGGAATAAAAAATACTGAATAAATACATTTAAAACACGAATCTTATGGTATGTAAATTTTACCTTAACAAAGCTGTCACATAAAGACGTGTATAGAAAATGTGTGCCGTTCATTAAAAAAAGTTGGCAAGAACCCGTCCTCCACGCTCCTTTTTATACAAATGAAAACTGGAGCGGGCCGCTGGGAGCGTCGCTTACTAGCACAGCGACGACTCAAGGGCCAGAGGAAAATAAATCCTACAGAGTTCAGCTCACTCCATCTCACTGGCAAGTGTCGTTCGGAACCTAAAGTAAATGCAAATATTTCACTTAATTTGCATAGACAAATGGGCCGAGATTCCCAGGGGCTCTCCCCCACATAAGGGCAAACGTCTTAAGAAGAAAGGTACTGATCACCAATCACAGTCTCAGGTAGCACCGACATGACAGGCCAAGGCCAGACTGTAAGATCCGGAGAGGAGGCCCCAAGAGTCACTCGGGCCCACCGTGCCCACGAGCTTCCCGCCGTCCTGAACACCGGCGGCTTCAGCGAGGTGTTCAGACTGGGACAGGGCGAAGGGGGGGGTCGCTGGAAATGCGATCGCGGCCCCCCTGCGGGAGCCGACCCGCCACCGTGAGGGAGCCGCGACGCGGAGGGTCGGCGCCGGGCACACGGTTTCACGCCGCCGAAGTCTGTTTCACAGGAAGAAAGCCGGAGGGGGCCGGGGGGCGAGCAGGCCAGCGCCGCGCGGGAGCCCGCAGGACCGGCCGGGCAGGGCCACGAGCCGCGGGCCGCCGAGCACGCAGCCGCAGTCCCGGGTGCGCGAAAAGGCCCGTCCGCCCGCCGGGCCCCTCCCCCCCGCCCCGCGCTCCTCCCGGCGGGTCCAGGGGCGCAGGGAGGCCCCGGCCCCGGCCGCCGCCGGCGCAGACCCCCGCCCTCGAGGCCTCGGGCGCGCGGGAGTCCGCGCGGCCGGGGGCGGCGGGCCGCCTCCTGACCTACCTCCGACCGCCTCAAGCTCCGGTCCGGCGGGCCCGGGATAACGGCTCCTCCGCAGCGAACACGCCTCGCGTCTCCATTCGGGGCTGTTTACTCCCAACTCTCGCGAGACGGCGCGACCGGGGCGGGGAGAGCGACGGCTGGGAGCGTCGGCCCCACCGGCTGTGCGTCCCCTGCGTGGGCCTGCGTGCGCGCTCTGGACGCCGGGGGCCGCCGGGGGCCGGGAGGTCCCGGTCGGGAGGACGGACGCAGGTCTCGCGACACTTGCGGACCGGGAAGGGGCGGAAGGCGGGAGGCGTGGCCAGCCTACGGGGACCCGGCCGTAGCCGAGGAAGTGGAGTATCCGTGATACCTACACGTGGGACGCTGGGCCTCGGGGCCGGAAGCGGCCCCGCGGGTCCGGGGGCCAGGGAGGACGACCCTGGCGGAACGGCTAGCACTTGACGCAAACGCCTGCGAGCTCCTACCCCAGCACCCTCCTCCCGGGGCCAGGCTCGGGCTCCACCCCCGGGCACGGACTCTGTAAGCCTCTGCCCGTTTGCCCCACGCGACGGGCCGGGGAGGCGGCCGGCTGGCGGCTCGGGGATCAACCCCCTGACGTGCGAAATCCGCGCCCCAACCCCGCGCGCTCCGCTCCGGACTCCGCTCCTCGCCGCCCTTCGCGGGGCCCACTGACACCCAGTGGTTTTCCCTGTTGAAGAAACAGGATCCGTGCGTTGAGCTCTGAAACGCTGGCCTCCCCAAAGATGCCCGCGTGGTTTAGAGACTAGGATCGCAGGCTGTCTGGTGCCTGCATGTTGTACTGGCCCGCGCTTGGCTCTGGCGACAAGTGGGGGCCGGAAAGCACGTTTTAGGTAATGCTTCCAAAAAATCGATGTGCTATCGGCAGATAAAACCGTTTGTATCTTTGAACTTCCCACAGAACCATGAAATGCTGACTGGCCCCGACGTGACAAGAAAGCAGAGCACTTCATATTTCCGTGGTCATCATTTCACCAAGCTGGTTTAATATACTAGGTTAATACACCTACTAGCTTCGTGATCCTGGGCAAGTTGTACCTCGGCTCTTCGTACCCCCACCTTCCTGACCCGAAAGAGGTTATTTATACCTACCTCACAGGGTGAAGGTTAAATGGAACGCACAGAGCCTGACTGACTCATCCACCTTCAATAAACAACATTGGTTGTAGCTAGACCCACCCACACCTGATTAAATTCTCGCCATTTTGAGATTGCATCAATGTTAAGAACTTCCCGAAAATTCTTGACTCTGGTAGTCATAAATCCTCCAAGTGAGGCACTCCCTGCGGCCACCATGGAATGGTGGCACTCGATCTTAAATGTGGGTGTGTGCCTAGTTGGCTCAATCGGTTTAACCTCCAACTTGGGCTCAGGTCATGATCTCATGTTCTGTGGGTTCAAGCCCTGCGTGGGGCTCTGTGCTGACAGCTCAGAGCCTGGAACTGCTTCCGATTTTGTGTCTTCCTCTCTCTCTGCCCCTCCCCCTCTCATGCTGTCTCTCTCCATACCAAAAATAAAAACCTTAATTTTTTAAAAAAGTGGGAGTACCTGGTTGGCTCAGTTGGTTAAACGCCTGGTTCTTGATTTGAGTCAGGTCATGACCTCATGATCATGAGACCCGGCCCCGTGTCAGGCTCAGCACAGAGTGTGGAGCCTGCTTGGAATCCTCTCTCTCTCTCCCCCTCTGTCTCACATGCATTTGCATGCTCTCTTGAATTACATAAACTTAAAAAAAACCAAAAACCTTCGGTGTTCTAACGTGGGGGGAATATGTCTCGGTCAAGGTTCTTTGAACAGGCCTTTAAGTCACTGTGCCACTGAACACAGGACCCAACTAGGGGTAGGCTAGTGAACTGAAAACATCCATGTCACGTGATGGTGAAGCCCCAAAGCAGGGTGAGAGGACAATGCGGCCAGCTTCTGAGAACCCCACAAACTGAACGGGGCTGGGGCAGGAGACAGGTGTTTGGGAAATCTACCGAGAAAGGCTGAGAGCCCCAGGCCCCTGGTCTATCCGTTTTCCACCACCCCAGGTTCTAAAATAACGTCATGCTTTACGTGTATAATAAAGAATCTGCAAATTCCATGGGAGAGTAAATCTTTATTCAGACTAAATGCTATTTTAAAGAGTAACATCCGAGCCAGTCCTGGGACAGACACACAGACAGACTGGACTTGGTTTCGGAGGGCCCACGATGACAGGACTGAGGACACCACCTAACCCTCTGGTTCCCAAATGTGACAAGATTTTAAATAACTGAGGTTAAAACAGAACAAGACTCCTCAAAAGAACGGTCTCTCCTTCTGTCTCTTGTTCTTTCCCTCCTTCCTGAACCCCTACAATCTGTCCTTCATCCAGACAAAATGGCTCGGGGCAGAGCCAGGAGTGATCTCCATGGTGCCAAAGTCAATGATCAACATCTACGTCGTTTTGAAAGACTTAACAGACGCGTGGTTACGGACAATCTTCTTGCTGAATCAGCAGCTGTTAGTGAACCACGACCACAGGTGCTCACAGATTACACTTTTTGGTAATTTTAACGGAGCTGTTTCTGGGGGGGGGGGGTGTCTCTCCTTCATTACAAATACAATTACTTGGAGCAAAACCTCTTCCAAAGGAAGCAGAAGCAACAGTTTTTATTGTGAAATTTTCAGTTCACAGACTGTTTCAGAGGTTCTTAATTTCTCACATTAATAAGCAATCCCACCTACAGTGGCCCAATGATGATTCTCAGATGAGCTCTGGGAAAACTATTTTATCAGAGAAGAAACCTGAGGAAGCGTCTTCGTCCTGACCGTCCACAAGCGGCGCAGCGGCTTCCTGACACACACCCCGCCGCGCGGAGAACCTGAAACATCACAGACACGATTCACCTGTTCTCATGCCGCAGTGACTCAGTACCTCACCACATAACACCTTCGGTATACATAGGGTGTTTTCGTATCAAGCTGCTGCTTCTTACTACACGTCATTTAACACTCAGGTCAATGTGGCGTGAAGTCAAACTTTTTTCTAGTCTTAATGACGGTGAGTTAACTGCTGGGTGGGGACAATGCCAAATAGGACAAGAGGACGGCTTCCGCGCTGCCTCCCATCAACACGCTCCGCGCTGCATGATGCCACTACTCGGTTTTCACACGTTCAGGTCCCCCTTTTGTGTGATGAAGGCCTGGTCTGTGAGTGGAAGAGGTTCTGAACTCAACCACCGATCTGAGTCACATCTGGAAATACGGAGGCCACAGCACTGGCGAAACCGTGGGGGTGGCGTAAGAGCGTGCTCAGGCCTGGCTCACGATGGGCTATCTCAGGAGAAAGCAATTCCGTCCAAGTCCTGATTTCAACCATTTACTAGTTTCTGCGTCAGCGTCACAATCATAGGCCCCAAATTCTTGCTCTGCACGTACCGATACATTCACATCGCAATCTCTAGAGAGAGGGCCTCAGAAATGCCTGGCTTCGTAAGACCCGAGCCGAAAACAGTAGTTCACAGTAGGTTTCCCCGCTCACCCGTCGCGGGGGGTCGTGCGTACGACCTTCACACTAGGAACGGCGTTCACTATAATGCGTCAACTCATTACACGAACCAAGAATAAGCTTCTAACACATACATCATTTCACACACATAATTTGTCCATGTTTTAACTAGTATTCCGTTAAGTACTTGACGTTTACTCCGATAATGCCACTGTACGAGAACATGACGCAGAAAAGGACATGAAAACCAGATACAACACGCTCTAAAGGGCTAAATTTCAGTTACAAAATGGGTCACGGGCTGAGAAATCACTACTTATCCGCAGTAATTATAAATCAAGCGATGACTGAGGGTCAACCATTATAGCTCCAAATCTAGCAGTGAATTAATTTCACGGCAGATTTAAAAAACACAACACCAGGATGTGTAATATACATGGCAAACCTGTAACACAAGATCGGGCGGGCTTGTTCAGGAAAAGGAGTCATCTAGAGCGATAACACCCCACCTGGGTCCACGTTAGGCCATCTTGACAAGACATATTTTCAAAAGTAATTTAGCTATAAATAAAGTTGCCCAGATGTATACACACACACACACACACACACACACGGTCTCCAGTGAAGCACGGCCTGAAGAACAGCATTTTCAGACGTGAACTGAGCTGGACAGTATGATACAGAGTTGTACTGCCAATGACTCCGGCAATCTTACTTACAAAATAACACTTTGACGTGGTCTCAATCTTACTTACAAAATAACACTCTGACGTGGTCTTTCCTGATGAACATTTGAAAACCGACACTATAATTCATCTACTGAAATAATTTCCCTTAAAAAAAAGAAATCTGAAACTACCAGAGCTGACAAGCCACGTTGTATTTCAACATCAGGTTGCTGTGGCTCGAAGAACAACACAAGTCGCACGGCTTTGGGACAGCGTAGCGGGGGGAAAAAAGAAAGCATCAGAATTTAGGTTCCCTCAACCAGTTTTCAGGCCCCAGTCCTCAGTCCGTGTTCACTTCCGCACCATCAGTGTGATGAGGCCCCGGAGGCTTCTCCACAGCATCCTCATCCTCTAGAAGTCTCCTGCGTGCTCTGCAGACGATGACTCACCAGTATGCTAACTGCCCGGTAATAAAATAAAATACAGAAGGGAAATGTGTTCTTCCAGATGCCGGAATGCTGCAGGCTCCCGTGAGCTGGGGCGCAAGTGCCCAAACCTCCGCGCAGCCTCACGCGCTGCAGGACAAGGCCTCCTTACGTAGAGAGCGATTGAGGACATTGGCTCCCCACACCCAGAGCCACTCAGGCATATACTGTGCAAAAAGAAACTAAAAAAAAAGAGAAAAGGGTTACAAGGTTAGAATCCAAAGCAGAGACACTTCAGTGTCAGTATATGACTTTATGCAACAAATGTCACGCAATTAAATATGAAAAAAAGAAAAAGCCCTCAGGTGCTCTTGTACCAAACACCTGGTTCTGCAGACGAACCTATGCTAGACCACAGGAATGCGACGTGCACACGCACCACCCACCGCCCCCTCTCCCTAACGAGGCTGGACAGACGCACACGCAGCAGGACGAGTCCGTCTCTACTCAACATGAGATGAACAGTACGTTCATTGGGTTGAGAAGGACAAAGCCACGCCAGGACCGAAAGGCAGCTGAAATGGACAAACGTATCCGTGATTAGTACTGGGTGAGAAAACGAGAGTTCGAAGGGCGGGACGGGGTGAAATTAAAGAAGAGAATGGAATCATAAACACCGGGATGTGGGGCAGACCTGAGGTGAGGACGATGGCCTGGGCACCCAGGGGGAGAATCCTACTGATGCCGCTCTGTCCCAGGGACTCCCCCCCGCATTTTGCCTCCGAGGGGCATATATGGCAAAGTCTAGAAACATTCCTGATCGTCACAAGCAGGGTGCTGGTGCTACTAACATCCAGTGACCTAAACGCCAGGGACGCCCAGGACAGCCCCACGACAAGGGATCACTCAACGCCAAATGCCAACCGTGCCAAGGTGGAGAAACCCTGCGCTATGCTGACAGCAGCTGCACTAGTACGCTACGGAAGGGAGATGGATGGGGGGCCTGGCCAGCTCCGCGGGGAAAGCACACGACCCCTGATCTCTGATGAGAGGGAGCGGGAGAGGCGAAGGCTGCCGACAAGCGCTAACAGTCTAGGCCTGAACAGAAATAGAACAAAGAGGTCACCCCAGACCCAGGGTACTGTGCGACTCCGGGGAAGCCACACTGACTAGGAGGGGGTCCCAGTATTGCGACCTGCAGAATGACAGCCGTGGGCCACAGCTGTCCACGGCAGGTTCCAGAGAAGGCCCGCTCACCATCTCAGAGACAGGAGCCCAGTCCCTGGCCAGGAGCAGGGGAAACCTTCTGGGGACGCAGCTGAGGCCCCTTCGGACCACTTTGTAAAGCAGGATTTTGTGGAGAAAGCACTGGGATCCTCCTCCCAGGAGCTGCTGCTCTAGAGCAAAAGGTTCTACATCCAAGGAGATACGAGAAGTCCGCTTCCGGTCGTCAGGAGGCCCCTGGGAGCAGGGATGCGCTCAAACACGTAGGCGTCGGGGACTGGCCACAGGACTGGGGCCCCTCCTCCGGGTCCAGCAGTGCCCCTGCCGTCTCGGCTGTGCTTCCCAGGGTTTCAGTTACCCACAGTCAAGGTCAACTGTGGCCCAGAAGCAGCTGATCCTCCTGACTTACCGTCTGCTAACGGCAGCCCGATGCCGTCACCACCTCACTTCCCCCCCCCCCCCCGTCACAGAGGCACACACAACACCGAGAAGGCTACGAACCGCACGGCAAGCTATCTTCAGAGAGACCGAACTCACACGTCCTCACAAGAAGGGTGAGTGCAGGCCGGTAAGATATTTTGAGAGCGAGAAAGAGACCAGAGTCACACAGCGTTTACTACAGTGTATTGTCATGACTGTTCTACTTTATCATTATTGTCGTGAATCTCTTACTGTGCCTGATTTGTAAGTTAAACTTTATCATGAGTGAGGACATCAGGGAAAACACATGGTCTCTAGGGGTGCAGCTCGAGCCCTGGCTCCCGGCGCCCACTGGGGGCCTCGGAACGCATCCCCTCTGGTAAGGGAGGACTACTGGTGAAGGGGTCAGCACCTCACGGTCTGTTCGTGTCATCATCCCCATTCCCGACCATGGGCTACTGCAAGGGGCCAAGCGTCAGGGTGTACTGTGCCAGCGTCCTGAGGTGCCGCGTGTGGGGACGTCACTGGCGCACCACTTCCAACTCGTCCGGGGGGGGGGGGGGGGGTCCTGGCATGTGGGTAGTGGCGTGGAGAGAGCTGGGTGCAAAGAGCTCATGGAGGCGGAGACAGCTTTACCCCTGTGGACCGAGAGATCAGAAACCAAAGGAGCGACCCATCTACTTGTTTAGAAGGAGAGTGAGAATGTGTGTGTGCGGGTGTGTGTGAGGGAGAGAAGGGAGGGTTGGGTCTCGAGTTCTAGAAGGCTCTGTGCATGTTCAGAAACCCTGACCCACTGTTCAGGCCAAGGAAAGGAGCTGCTTCTCCCCCGGGACAAAAGCCAACAGTAACTGATCCGGATGCAGTGTCGCCCCCACAGGGACTGCTGGTCACTAAGACTTGGGGACCCGCAGCCAGAGGAGGAAGTCAATGGCAAATGGACATGTTCCAATGGCTGGAAATCTGCATTGGCAGCAAAACTGCTAACGCCATACATTCCTCATGCACTGGGACGGGTGGGACCTAGGTAAGAAACGGGCCAGAAAGAGACGGAAAAGGCCCCGCAGTCCCTGGGCTGGGCCCTTCCGCGGGGGTTACTCCAAAGGAAGAAACGAAGCGGCGGGGAAGCTGTGTGGCTCACGGTCCCCTTCCCTGCTGGCAGCTGGCAGCTGGCGGCCGGCGGGGAGCGTGGGCTGGGCGGGGGGCCAAGACGGCTGCCAGCCTGCGTCCCCTGGACCCTCACCCACATCTCCTTTCGCAATGCCAGGGCCTTCTCACCGCCGGCCAGCTCCCCTCCCCTCTTAATGCCACGTCTTCTTCTCCTGGTAGCCATGTGTACACAGGTGGGGGACAATACAGCAAAGTGGGAAGCAAGGCAGAGCAGAGAGCTCAGACGCCCTGCGGCTTGGCCCGCCGGCCCCCGGGAGCGCAGCCACCACACTCCTGAGCAAGACCCTTACTGGCCCAACAGTCAGGTTAATGGCTTTTTCAGCCTAACACGTACTGGAACGTCCCTGGCCTTCGTGCCAAGGACCACAGACGGGAAGCCATCGGCTCCGAGGCTGCCGACAGCGCTGGTGCCACTTCTGCAGATGAGGAGAGCTCCCAGATCAGTGCTGGTCACTAGTCAACAGCTAAAGGGAAGACGCTCCTTTCCAGCCGTTTTAAGTCCAAATCATTTGTTTCCCATCTTTTGCTTGCAAATTGTCAAGACCCCTAGCTAGCACAGGGCAGATGCTGCCGTTTGGCTCCGCGGATGCCAGGCCAGCAGAAGGGGCGTGGCCACGAGCCAGCTCGGCTCCTGGGCAGGAGGGGGTTCTGCGGACACCCATGACCTGGGAGGGGAGTGAGGACACCTCCCCCCGACCTCTGCAAGCCCATCGAACAGAGCCGTCTACACACTTAGCAGCCGTCAGTGAAGACGCTGCACACACTGCGTTCTCAGCAGAGGGCTGTGAGATCGCCGGAGAGGCTGTCCTGGCAGCGGCTCCCGCCAGAGTCACTCTCCCGCCCGCAGTGCCCCACGCTCCCCCCTGCCACCCTCACGCACTTCAGACCTCCTCACTGGGCAAGCCCCTGCCTCACAGGAGCCATGGGACAGCAGCCCCTCCTGGCCTCCACAGCTTCCTCAGGGTCCCCAAGCCCATGTCACCTCCCGTCCAAGGCGCTCGGTCTCGCCCCCACCCCCGGCACCCAGGCCCCCGGCCCCCAGCCCCGGGCCGCTCTTCTGCACAGCCCTTCCCCCCAGCACCCACGAACAGCCACGTCCCTGGTGCCGTAACCGGACTGGCAAATACAACTCCCTCCGCAGGCCCAATCCCCCTGCCGCCGCCGCCGCATACGTGT
>PJEM01010354.1:0-63276 GCA_004023845.1 Helogale parvula | reverse complement strand
TTATTCTTCCGATCCATGAACAGGGAATGTTTTTCCATTTCTTGGTGTCTTCTTCAATCTCTTTCATAAGTTTTCTATAGTTTTCATCATATAGGTCTTTTACATCCTTGGTTAGGTTTACTCCTAGGTATTTGATGGTTTTTCGTGCAATCGTGAATGGGATCAGTTTCTTGATTTCTCTTTCGGCTGCTTCATTTTTAGTGTATAGGAATGCAACTGATTTCTGTACATTGATTTTGTATCCTGCAACTTTACTGAATTCATTAATCAGTTCTAGGAGGCCTAACTTTTAATAAATCATCATGTTTCCCTGTATCACCACCCTAATTTCAATTTTATCATTATAATCATCTCCAGAAATGATCTTAGGATCTAATATAGGTGGAAATTTATTTAAATAATATGAAATGTCATCACTAGTCTCTCAGTGTACTATGACCACTTTCTTGCATATATTAGTGTAAGCAGGAAAAATCTAGAATTGTTTTCGGAAGTTTTCTGTGATCGCATTCCCCTTATCCTATCTTCCCTCTAAGATTTTAAGTTACTCAATGCTAGATGTTAATACCACAACCAGGTTAAGGAGACAAACAGTAATGAAATTGATACATAATTTGGTGTAGAACTGTTATAGATTTAGTTATTTGCTGATTGCCAAAATGCCTTAACAAACAAAAAATACTAAAAATATTGAAGTATTATGATTTCTACTACCTGAAATATGTCACAAAATTACCTCGCCAAGCTAAGAGGTTATTTGAGTATATAAAAGTAGACTAAATTATCAAGTGGAAAATTTTCAACTATAATAGTCAGACATGACATCTGCATGCCCTTGAATGATCCTTTGAGCTAATATTGAATGCAATAATGATTTTCCTAACAAGTCAGAATCTACTTCACAATACAAGTATGGTAACGCATGGTTTTCAGGAGCAAGACATAGAACAAAAGTTAATAACATCATGTTATGTGTTGAACACTCTGAGTATGAATTAACTAAAGGGTAAATGTATCCATCCACTGGAACCCATGAGTTGTAATATTTTTTGCTTTAAGAGTCACAGAGAATTTCTTAAAATGACATAGCCTCTGATTTGTGGACTCAGGGATTGATCAACAAATATTTATTGAGCATCTACTTTGTGTCATTGACTATTCTTTGCATTCCAGAATACAGCAGGGAACAGAGCAGACCAGAACAAAGTACATACTATCACAGAGCAGGCTCTGTAGGGCCACGCAGGCCTCTATAGGGACTTTTACCATAAGTAAGATCGGAAAACACTTCAGGGTGTGAGAGAGTTTATGAGTTAATATGTTTCAAAAAGATCCTCCACAATGTGGAAAATAAATATAGAGACACAAGGGTGCTAGAAGGGAGACTGGTTAGGTGGCCATTGTTCTAATCCAGCCAGAGATGGTAGTGAGTTTGACTAGAAGGTTAACAGTGGACATGGGCAATGAGATTGAATTCTAGATAAACAGAATTTTGCAGTAGAGCCAAATAACTGCCTTTGCTGTTGAATTGGACATGTGGTATAAGATGACATGAAGGATGTGTGCCTGAGGAAAAGGAAAAACTGAGGGGCCATTTGCTAAAATGAAAAAAACTGCAGAAGAGTGTGGAAGGGAAGATGGAGATCTCAGTTTTGGACTTGCTATGCTCAGCATACTTGTTAGACAGCAAATGTGATGCACAGCAAGGCTTTTCTAGTTTATTCTGCACTAAACAAATATTTGTCAAGCACCTACCATGTACTAGGTACTGAGTATACAGTAGAAAACAAAAATAGACACTTCACTCATACATTGAGTTTAAGGCTAATCCATAAATTTGTCATTAAACAAGGAATCATGCAAATAAATGTAAAGTTATAAATGTGAAGAATGATATGAATAAAAGATAAATAACATAGACAATAGAGTTTTGACCTCGATCAGATTTGGAAGGCTTTTCTGAAGAAGTGAAGGTTGAAATGAAATCTCAAAAACACATCATATGAAAACTTGTTTGTGTGATGTACCACCAAACCTTAATTAAAGCCAGTGTCCATGATGTGGTGGAAATACAAGGATTTAGGACAACCAAAGTTCCAAGCAAAGAAAATGGAAACAAATGGGGAAAAGTATGGTGTGAAAGAAGAACTCATAGAATAGGAAATATAGGAAGAAATGAACTTCAGAGTGAAACTTCAGACCCTCCTACACTTCCAGTTCACTGGAGGGAAATGGTCACCCTTAATACAAGGCAGCAAAATAGCTAATTAGAGCATCCACTAACAACAGAAGGCTGAGCGTTTGTGTAGTGGGATTACAACATTACTAAGTCTTAAACTTTACACACCATATTTATTGGCAGTTTCTTTTATATTTCCTTCCCTGTCATCTTCTATTATAAAAGATAGCTTTTACATTTTATTTGACATCCTGCAAATATAAGACAACTATTCACAAGAATTTGTTTTTTAAAAATTTCAGAGTCAGCTTGTTTAGCAATTATTATTTTATTACAACCACATTTTACTGCCATTTATAGTTTTTGCAAAATTGAATTTTAACAAAAAATGAGCAAGGAAAGGACTTGATGAAAAATACCTATTCTATATATAAATATAAATATCTAGTAATGAGGAAAGAAAGAGACCTTAAAGAACTCCAAGATTAGTTGAAATTCTGTCAGCTTCTTGGTCTTTTTTGAGTTCCAGTAAACACAAAAAAGGATAGAAACTGACTGAGTGAAAACATTATCAACATTCTCATAATTTCTTGCCAGTTGCCGACACTGATTCCAGATAACTATAGTGTGTAAGAAAGAGGTAACAGATTCTGAAGTCAAGGATTATCATTGTGAATTTTGAGCATCAAGACCCTACTGCTTCCCTAAATCCATAGACTTTGTTCATAAGTAGTGGATTGAGTGGATTAGCTGAAGGAAAATAAAATCCATGAAGATTCCAATAGGAACATTGGAATCCTGAGCTATTCACCCTTTATCAATTCTACTCTGTAACACAGGGAGACTGACCATTGCCTTCCAATGAGAAAGAATCTGAGGCTTCTCTGACTTGGTATTTCTTATAGTGCAATTATCCTCTCCGTGTTCCTGCCAGCCTTCTTTTTCCTATGCTAGAATAAAATTTAAATAATAAGAACTACCAAAATATATATGAGTAACATGGATAGTATAAGCCTTCAGCTAATGCAATTGTTCTGTGCTTTTTCTGTTTTACTCTATTGGTGCAGAAATTTTTGAAATAATTCATAGGTCATCTGATGGCCTTAACTTCAGGGCACCAAAAAAACTCCAGAGTCAGCTGATTTACCTAAGGTTTTTGGAAAAAAAATGGGGATTAATTATGCTCAAATTGAGATTAAATTTAAAAATTTTCTTCTCTTATTCAACTTTGAAAATATGCAAAGAAACAATTACTGTAATGATCGTTTATTGTTCCATCATTTCTAAGTTTGCTACTTTCAAAGCACAAATCCACAGTATTTAAACTAAGCTTAAAGTACTTTCTTTCATACAGTGCCACCAATGCTGAAATCAAAGCCCTGATACAACAACAAAATGTCTTACCTTACGTTTTTTAACCAATAAGGTTTTTGTTATTGCTGTTGTTACTTTCCTTTAAAAAAAAGACACAATTTAGGAGAATTTAGAAGACCTGTGTCTTCCAATAATAATTACTGCATCTTTGTAGGCTTGTATAGCTGTTGCTGAAGACTGTTGTACACCTGGCAAGCTTTTTTATTCCATTTTTTCCCATCATTTATCTACTCCATTGGTACTGCTGGTAAAGTCTTATTTTTAAAGCCATATTCATGCAACTCTCAGAGTTGCAGATAAATGCGTTTTGATCAAAAAGTGATGCAGTGGATGGGGTCTTGGTTGGACAACAGACTTAGAAGTCATGGAGAAAGATATACTTAAGGGAACAATACTTAAGGGAAAGCAAGTTGGTGGTTTCCCAAAGTGCTGGATACTTGAGATATATTTGAGTTCAGTCAGCTATTGCCATTTCAATTCTTCAGCATTCCAAGGGCATTTTGGGATAGTCTTATTAGATTTTATTTGTAGTGACGGACTCATGTCTGTTCATTACCCAATTATCAGTGACTGAAACAAGCTTGTATAATCAGTGTGATATTCCATTTTATACAGATAATTTCAAAAATAAAACCTGAAGAAAGAGATCATGTGTGGCTTGTTCCACACAGAAAAGCCTTAAAACCTTAGCAATCACCTATAAGATGGAAAAAGTGGAAATCATCCTCTGAAAGCCTCCTTTAATTGACTAAGTGGTTGGTTTCTACAAATAGAAATATTCGCTATAATGTGTGGCATGTGTGAGAAAGAGGATCATCCCAATTCAAAAGAGGAAAGATTCTAAGGGTTAGATTCTGAATGGATGTGGGTTTTTTGGCATTTGTTACATGGCTGTATTTATATTCTCTTTGAGTTATTAAATTACTATGAGTTTCCTTAGTTCTCTTTCATGGTGATCACTAAAAAGAATATCTGAATTTAATTACCAGGAGACTTAAAGTTTATTTTAGATCACAATATTTATACTGATATCTGATTTTGGAAAGTTGAGCCTGTCCCTTTATTCTGCTCTTAGGGACAGATCATGTGGGAAAATCACATGATGTCATCTAGGGGCTGAGAGATATCAGAATGTAATACATCTTGGGGTGCCTGGGTGGCTCAGTCGGTTAAACATCTGGCTTCGGCTCAGGTCATAATCTCACAATTCGTGGGTTTGAGCCCCGCGTCGGGTCTCTGCTGACAGCTAGCTCAGAGTCTGGAGCCTGCTTCAGATTCTGTATCTCCCTCTCTCTCTGACCCTCCCCTGCTCGCACAGACTCTCTCTGTCTCTCAAAAATAAATTAAAAACATAGAATCTAATACGTCAGAACTGAAAGGTCTCTAAGTAATTATTTATTTAGTCTCCACCTTAGAAAAAGAACAAATGAATAGTCTTGACTACCCCAGTAAATGGTGGACATTTTTTTCTCTCAGCTACATGATACTTATCTAATATACAGCTCACTCAGCACATTTAACAAACTGCTAGATGTTCTTTATCTGCATTCCTCATTTTCCCAGCTACAAAATAAATTCTCCCAGGGTCAGAACTGTATCTTACCCAACTCCATCCAGTGCTGGATTTTTAATAGCTGCAACCTTCATTCTCACAGCTTATATATGTCACCCAATTTACATCTCTGAATTTGATTTCTGCCTAGGTAAAAAGCCAGCTAACTGTGTAGCTGTAGGGATTAAAAAAGAACATGCAAAAGGAAAAATGCTTTACAAATTAATGTACAGATGATAGCTGTTAATATTACTGAGTGTTGATAGATAGCTCATTAATTATAGGGCTGTAAGAAGATAAACAACCTCCAAGGAGGTGTTTGTGACACAGGGAGCAAAGCTTTGGGCATAAGATTGGCAATTTGACATGTAGTGACTGCACTAAGTGCTGCCTCCTTGCCCTTTGATTTGACCAGTATTTCAACTCTAAACTGTGATGGAGCTTTCTGTTGGCAGCAAAACCTACTCCTGCTGCTACAGCTGGAATGGAAAGAAGTCGATTTCCATTGCAGTCATTATTGGCATGAAAGAGTTCACTCTATGATTTTCTTACTCATTTTGCCAAAATGATGCCAGAACTCAGGGTGAGCAACAAAATCATTAAAGATATTTCATGGTTTCCAGAGACCCATTTGGCCTGGTTGGTTCTCTACTTGTAGATTTATTCTGTTTCTACTAGTTAAATCATATTATTGGCGAAAGTATCCTGGTTAAATCATATTATATGCCCAAATTGTCCTGTTTTTCCATGAAGTCTCCCTGTCTCCATAGAGTGTCTCAGAGTCTGAAAGAGGCCAGGACACATTTATTTTTTGAGTATATGATGACATAATACTAACGTATAATAATTTTTAAAATGATGAAATTCAAAACAGGATTACAAACATGTTGTAGTATATTTTATTTTTTTTAATGTTTTATTTATTTTTTAAGAGACAGAGATGTAGCATGAACAGGGAGGGTCAGAGAGAGAGGGAGACACAGAATCTGAAGCAGGCTCTAGGCTCTGAGCTGTCAGCACAGAACCCGACACGGGGCTCAAACCTGTGAACCATGAGATCATGACCTGAGCCGAAGTCAGACACTCAACCGACTGAGCCACCCAGGCACCCCATAAAGTATCTTTTAAAAGTTTATATTTAGCCACTCTGACTGGCATGAGGTGGTATCTCAGTGTGGTTTTGATTTGTATTTCCCTGATGATGAGTGATGCTGAGCATCGTTTCATGTGCCTGTAGGGCGTCTGGATGTCCTCTTCGGAGAAGTGTCTGTATATATATATATATATATATATATATATATATATATATATATACACACAATGGAGTATTACATGGCAATGAGAAAGAATGAAATATGGCCATTTGTAGGAAAGTGGATGGACCTCGAGGGTGTCATGCTAAGCGAAATAACTCAGGCAGAGAAGGACAGATACCATATGTTTTCACTCATAGGTCTAACAGGAGAAACTTAACAGAGGACCATGGGGAGGGGAAGGGAGGGAAAAGAGTTAGGAAGAAGGAGGGAGGCAAATCATGAGAGACTCTTGAATACTGAAAACAAACTGAGGGCTGATGGGGGAGGGGGAAGGGGAAGGGGGGATGATGGTCATAGAGGAGGGCACTTGTGGGTAAGAGCGCTGGGGGTTATATGGAAACCAATTTGACAATAAACTATTTTAAAAAAATAAAGAAGAGAAAAAAATAAGTAAATAAAAGGCAATAATGTAGTTCTGGGCCCTTGGCTGGGTCAGTCTATGGAGTGTTGCCACTTGTAAGTTCAAGCCCCATGTTAGGTGTAGATATTTTTTAAAAATAAAATATCTTAAAAATGAAAAAAAGTTTATACTTGCCAAATTAAGATTTTATCACAAGATAATATGATGCTATATAATTGTTATTTATTAGATAAGTTTGATATTCCTTTTTTAACCCTTGCTGGTAATTTGTGAAGAAAGAGCATGTTACAGTTTCTAGCACATCACATGGGTAAACAAGTCAGCTGGGAGTTTATCTCACTAGTTAAAAAAGACACAAGAGGGGTTCCTGGTGGCTCAGTCAGTTAAGCGTCTGACTTCGGCTCAGGTCATGATCTCATGGTTCATGGGTCCAAGCCCCCTGTCAGGCTCTGACAGCTGGCTCAGAGCCTGGAGCCTGTCTTCAGATCCTGTGACTTCTCTCTGTGACCCTCCCCTTCTCATGCTCTTTCTCTCAAAAAAAAAAAAAAACTTTAGGGGTGCCTGGGTGGCTCAGTCAGTTAAGCATCATATTTCAGCTCAGGTCATGATCTCTCAGTTCATGGATTCGAGCCCCGCGTTAGGCTCTGTGCTGACAGCTAGCTCAGAGCCTGGAGCCAGTCCTTGGATTCTGTGTCTCCCTCTCTCTCTGACCCTCCCCTGCTCACACTGTCTCTCTCTCTCTCTGTCTCTAAAAAATAAATAAAACATTAAATTTTTTTTAAATTAAAAAAAAGACCACAAGACAAAGATGTTTTCTTTTTCTGCCTTTGAATATTGTTTTCAACATTCAAATGTTTAAGGAATCTAGTCTAAGAGAAAATCTATTCCTGAGGATGGAGAGAGAAAAGACAAAGACATATTTGACCTTCATGATGTTACTGAACTGCTGAATGATCCCACACCACCAGATATTTTGTGTTGTTACATAACCCCATTTCAACTTTCTGAGCTGTTTTCTTTATAGTTGGAGGAAAACCACCTGGAAACAGCCCCGTGGTTTTTGGTAGCTTCTGTCAATGGCAGGGCATTTGCAAAGACTGGATGGAGGGAAGAAAGAAGACAGAAGTTATTCTTTCTGTTTCTGGTTTTAGCATTAGAGCAGTGGAAGACTACAGGCAGCTATTGTTTTCTATATCAACAACAGCAGACATATGAAGGTGGCTGGGGCTTTCAGCAACATCCAAGGGGGCCACAAGCTTTTGGCTTCTGTCTTGGCAGTAGCAACCATGGTCCAACAGCAAGAATGGTGCTCTAGACGCCTCATCTGCAAGAACACCCAAGAGGTCACCCTTTTGCTTCTCTAGTCCTTCCAATACCTTGGTGACCAGTTGCTTGCATTAGTGTCTCTCTGCTTGAAAAATATACAATGATTTATATTTTCCTATCTCAATGCTGACTGATGCACCATACAAAAAATTGCTTTCCCTCCAGACTTCTTGTTATAAGAAATAGTAAATTTTTCTTAAAACTACTTAATTGAAGGTAAAAACATGCTCAGTGAAACTCTGTTTGGGACACGTAATGGGCAGGGGAAAGGGAATTTGCTGAGCTACTACTCTATGCCAAGCTTTGTAGAAAATATTTGGTATATATTATCATATGCTTTTTAATAGAATAATTTTGTTTAACATATATATAACATATATATTTCCCTGTTGTAATTTTTTTGAGGACATGGATTATGTATTTATCCACTTTTGTCATTTACCATTCCTTGAACAGTGACTTGCCCAGAGTAAGTTCAATTTATTTTTTGATATTTTGAAACCAACCAAAGGCATGACGCACACTTTTTGTTCCCCTTTATTTTGAAGGACTTGATGCTTCTTTTCATATTTTCCAGCTTCACCAGTAGTCAAAGCAAATTAGCAGCAACAAATCTGCCTAAGCCCATGTGAAATAAATGTCTGTGAAGCCCTTTATCTGTAGGTCATTTTAACACCAGCAATATCTATTTTTAAGGCCAAACCTAAAAATCTACTTATCAACTTCTGAATTGCTGAGCCAGGCTTAGCAGAACTGATGGCTCTTTAAACAACACAGCTTTCCCTTTAATGGATCCTCATTGAGCATTCCCTGTTCCCTATGCTTTCCAAGTGTTCCAAATGAATGAAGTAAAGCCGATGAGCAACTAGTATATTGGCCAGTTTCCCTTTGGACTGTTTCTCTTTCTCCACCCTCTCCACACTTGCCAAATCCCACCAGGCAGCCTGCTGTGGCAGAAACCTGGTTACCAGGAGGGTGTGGATGATGGGTTTTCAACAGTTATAAGTCAGCAGAGGAGAAATGTGAACGCTTCAGAAAATCAGCCATCTGGCCTTGGAATGAGAATGTAGGGAAGATTCAGAAGGGAAATCAAGAAAGGAGAGAAGAAAGGCACTGCTGGGGCTCTTGGGAGGAGGGCACAGGCTCAGGGACTGGGGTTTCTAATGTGATTTCCCTTGGCTATCAGATGAAGGCGGGTGGAGGGGGGCGCGCCTGCAGGCACTGCTGAGCAGCAAGACTGGTGGTGGGACAGAGCTGGCAGACCTAGCTTTCCTCACTAAGCTGCTTAAGGAGGATGTCAATGAGGATTCAGACAGGGAGGGAGCCTGCGCACAGAAGGGCTGTAGTTTAAATTGGCTTCCTTTGCTACCTGAAAACTGGAGAGTCAAATAAAAGACTAAATGGAATGCTTATATTTTCAACTCAGTTGAAATGCATGTTTTTCTAGAAAATGTGGGAGATGCAGAAAATTAGGAAGAAGTCTCACCAGCCAATCCTCTGTCATGCCACCTCCCAACCATGACCACTGCCAACATGAAGGTACACATCTTTCTACTGCTCTCCTTTGCCAGGATTTGCATTTAGTAATGATGCTATTTGTACAACTTTGCAATTTTATTGTTTTCACTTAAAGTTATTTTGTAATCATTTCCCCTATTTTTTTCATATCACAATTTGTATTATTAAAATATGCATATTATTACATCAAATGTCTGCAGCTCCTGGAAACATCTATTTATCTATAGTTATATATTTATGCCATTTTCAGTGTTTTTAAAAAAATTTTTAATGTTTATTTTTTTGAATGGGGGTGGCAGAGAGAGACACACACAGAATCCAAAGCAGGCTCCAGACTCTGAGCTGTTAGCACAGGGCCTGATGTGGGACTGGAACACATGAACCAAGAGATCATGGCCTGAGCTGAAGTTGGATGCTTAACCTACTGAGCCACTCGGGTGCCCCATCAGTGTATTTTAAAATATAAATAGTACTGCCATGAATATCTAAATGTAAAATTTATTTGGTGTTTCAGATTATTTCCTTAGGATAGAGTCATACATGTAGATTAATTGAGTAAATAGACAAAACATATTTTTAAGTTTATTGGCATACTGAATGGATATTTAATTCTAAAAAAAAAAAAAAAAACTTCTACATGACCTTATAGATGAAATACTTTCATCATTAGTTATCTTTTCAAGAATTTATTGCCCCTCTTCTCCCTTACTCTTCCTAGTGTGGTATAGAATACCACAGAAGTTCTAGGTCTCTTTGCCTCCAGAAAAAAAGTGAAATAAGGATATTGATTAGAGTCTGTATCACTTGAGTATGCACTTAAAATCACCAGGCGTTTGTAGTGAATGATGACATTTCTGCCCCTCACTCCAATAGTCAGAGTATTCAGTAAGACTCTACTTCATTATTGTGGGGCCAAATGGTTGATGTTGAATGTGCCACAAGAAAAGGAATGTAAGAGATTTCTAATAAGACCAATGTTATATCCTCAGGTAGCTGATGCAGGTGAACAGTAGAGCTCTGCAGATCCATGAATAGCAGAGGTAGAATCAACAGATGCCTTGAACTATATGTTGGTGCCTCCTCCTCCAATTCTTATGTGGGATTCTTAAGCCCCATGTGATGGTATTGGGGGATGGTGGGTAATTAGGCCTAGATGGAATTGTGAGGATAGAGCACCTATGATGGGATTAGTGCCCTTATAAGAAGAGGGGTCCTTGGGGTGCCTGAGTGGCTCAGTCAGTTAAGTGTCCAAATCAGCTCAGGTCATGATCTCATGGTTTGTGGGTTTGAGTCCCATGTCAGGTTCTGTGCGGACAGCAAGGAGCCCAGAGCTTGCTTCAAATTGTGTTCCCCTCTCTCTCTCTGCACCTTTCCTGCTCACACTCTGTCTTTCTGTCTCTCAAAAATAAATAAACATTTTAAAATCTTAACAAAAGAAAAAGAAGAGGAGTTCAGAGCCCATGCTCTCTCTGGCATGTAATGACATAGCGAAAAGTCATACATCTGCAAATCAAGGAAAGGCTTCCCACTAGGCATCAAATCTGCTGGCACCTTAATCTTGGATGCCAGCCTCCAGAACAGTGAGAAATGTTTGTTGTTTAAACCCTCCAGTCTATGGCATTTTGTCATTGCAGCTCAAACCGACTAAAACAACAGATCATATTGATCCAGTTATAACTTCTCAAACTTTCTTAATTGCCCAGAGATTTCATTTGCTTCCAATTATATCCCTAATTTCACAAACCAAATCACAATAAGAAATATTTTCAAAAGAAGTACAGACTTCTTGCTCCTCTCACTAACTCTCAATTACCTCATATTACTTCCCGCAATAAGAACTTTAAGCATATCCATCAAAGTCAATAGCATGTAATGATTTGTTTTATATATTATGAGAGAGTAATTAAAGATGAAAATTTCCTCTTTTCTCTCTCTCTCATTCTGGGAGTCTTACTACTCTTAAGAGTGGTATAGGATTGGGGAATTTTCATAGTAACAAACCTAATCACTTGTTTTACATATAGGGAAGTTGTGTCATGGCTAAATAAAGGAAATCAATGAATTCAAGATTGGAAATGAAAAATCCACCTCTGATTTCACTGCCTACTCTTCTGCTTACATTGTTTCTCTAGCTTTCAAGAGATATATTACATATACCAGCTATGTTCCTTGATTCTTACTTCATTCTTCTGCCTATTGAATGCTTATGATAAAGTAAAACATCATATGTATGTATTTTTTTAAATAAGGAAGTCATCCAAAAAATACTATTCTTAATAATGTATGGTCCCTACAAAGCTACATGTGAAATGAAATAGTTCTAATTTATTATCATGGATAATGTAAAATCTACACAGAGAAAATAATAGCCGTAAGCCTGTCAATCTTAAATTGAATGTAGCTCTAAATTGTTAGACTCAAGTCTCAATAAAGCCAGGATTAGATATACATAAAATACCAAAATTTGATTCATATAAAGCAAGGGTTTTAATCAATAAATATATTAATGCTAAGATATTGTCGACGAACACAAAATTGTACAATAACCTAATCCTTTCTTTAGTAATAAAATAATTTCAATTTTTGTATTGAATTTCTATGAAAAACTCCATGTGAGAGGGAGGAGAATACCCTTGCAAAGTCTCTTATTAACCCAGTTTTAACAAGAAGTGCAAAATGGAAGGTAATCAGCCTTTGTGTACAGCATTATGATGATGGTAATCGAAACCATGCAATCACATAGATATTTTGCTCTTTATAACTAGCTCTGAATAATCAGTGATTTTCAATGGCAGAAAAGTGGCTATTTCAAAATGCAAAACTACAAAAGTATTGTGATGTTTACATTTAACCCAGATATATTTTCTTTTGATGGTATTTATAAGAAACAAGATTTCAATGGGAGGGAAGAGAACAAAAGTTGTTTTTACTATTTCACATTATTTAAACATTTGGTTCAGAATCATAAAAATATATTACCAATTGCATAGTTTTGTCAAATTATTTTTTAAGGCGTTACCTACAGAATAAGATACTCCCCAAACATTGACTTGGCTTTTTTATATTCCTCAATATGGACTAAAATATGTGTTGTTGTTATTATTCTTGGCTTAAAATACAATGATTGCCAGACACAGAGTGGGAAAAGCAGAAGATTTTCAGTCCTCTTTAGTATAAGGTGGCTTATAGTCTGGCCTCATTTCACCATTTCAGGGGAAATTAGATGCTCACGGTGTTCACATTCATCTACAACACAATTCATATCATCTTCGCTGCCTTTATCAGGCGTTCTTCACCAAAGGGACAGGTGTGTGGACTGAGAGGAGCAACATGTAACATGGATGGAGGTAAAAGTCAATTTATGAAGAAAAATTGATAGCATTTACCAAATCCTCAAAGTGACGTAAAAACTTGAATTGTCCTCTAAATCCCAGACCTTGCAAAGGTTTTCTTTCTGTTTGAATTAGATTCTTTCTAGTTCTCTGAGTCCCACATTCAAGAGCTTTAAATGTTATGTCTTCCTTCTGGACTATCCCAAAGCCCTTTGATGTAGCACTATAGCTAAGATTTTTCTAAAGAAAATTGACTTTCTAAAGATTAAATAAATCTTTAGTCTTTCTTAATGGAAAATTGCTGAATGATCCTAAACTTTATTTAATCCATTCTTAAAATTACCACTGCCACTATCAGGTTTTTGAATCACGTACAGCTCACAAAAATAGGGAAAACCATATTTAATTAAAGATTAACTGGTATGCTTTAGAGAGTGTCAAACGGAATATGGAGAAGGAAATGACTAAAACTGGAAACTTTGAATGATACCGATGGAAAGAACATCACTGAGAGAAGCTTCTGGGAATATATAAAGAAAAACAATTGGAAAGAAGAGTAGGAAAAATTCTTATTGCATTATATATGTCTATATACTAGTGGGTGGGGCTGAGTAAGAAACAAAGGACCTAGATATTATGCAGCATAAAGCTCTTTCCTTGAAAATTCTTAGCCCAAAAGAGAAATCTCCAGGTCTAAGAAGTCAACAAAATGAAAAATCAAATGGAATGTTGAGGTCCAAATCAACAGTGAAGGAATGGATAGGATTACTACTCCTTATGGGGCCACAAGCAGTTGTGTAGATGTGGAACAAGAAACCTGGAGCCCAAAACAAGAGAATGAAAACAAATTCAAGACAAGATTTTAAAGGATCAGGCAGATTCTAAAAACATCAAGAAGTTTTGAGATTTTAAAATCTGCCTTATTTCATTTGACTCAATGTTTCATAAACATATCTAAAACAAGATTTAAATTCATTTCCTAAGTAACGCCAGTTAATATTCACAAAACTAGTATTATGCAAACTATACTTTAGGGAATTACTCATTTTTGACTTATGATATAGCAGATGCAATTGAAGAAGGCAAGTTCTGGAATCAGAATCTGCTCTCAAACTTACATTCATATAATCTTGGACTTCTAATTTAAACATTTTGCATCTCTGTTTTCTCATCTATGAAATGAGACTTATAGGAGCATTCTTCTTATAATGTTGTTATGGAGATTAAATTGCATAAAACCTGTAAAGCAACCTGCACAATGTTGGGACCATGGTATACTGTTAGCAAATGTTAGTGGCTGTCATCCTCATCCTCATCCTCATTACTATTAATGATTGGTCCCGCTTAAAAAAAAAAAACAACAACAACACCTGGAAGGACAGTTGCATATCGGTTACCATAAGACAGAATTTTCTTATGGTGCCAACCTCCTAATTCAGGTGTCTTAATTATGTGTCAACAAGAGAAGTGTGTATATCCTAGTCACTCAGGGGCCCACACTAATGGAAGTCCCATGTTGTCCTATGTTTCTGTGATTGTTGACCCAGGAAAAGAGGGCATGGAAAATCACACATGATAATTAATTCCTCTAACCTAAAGTGACATCAGTTCCTTCAGTTCACATTTTATTGGCCAAAGCAAGTCACATTTTTATACTCAACTTCAGTCCTTGCCAGGCATACTACCCCTTCCTTGTTTTCTGGGTATGTATTGACAGCATAGTATCAATGTTGCTCTTCATTAGGCTGCCCATCATATTTATAACATGTATATGTGTATATCATGTATTCTGACCAACTTTTTAAATGAGAGGTTTTAGAGAATACTATCCCTTCTAACTCTCAAATTCTAAAGCTATGTTCTATGAAAGCTTTTGCAGTCCTAAAGTAATATGATGATGAATCTTTCTATTGGGTACTTTAGGCCAAAATGTACTCCTTTGTTTATTTGCAAAGTGACTATTATAGTCAAATCCCATTCTTTAGTAATGGTGGATCTGGAAGAATAAATATTGAAAAAAAACAAAACTGGGGTATAAATCCAAGAAATTTAAAAACCCAAATTATAAAATAGTCTTTTTTTAATTTAGAACAAACAACTAAGCCAGAACAACATAAATGATGCCAAGACCCCTTCACTTCCTTGACTTTACCAAATAGGGTTTCTATTGAAATAGGTACTTCAGAATTTACCACAATATATAGCAGTCTGTCTAGATGAGTAATTTATACTGGAGTGCTAGATAAAAATGCAGATTCCCACTTCTCAATTTCAGCTCTGCTGGTTGTTTTCTATGCTATCATAGCAAAGTATGTGGGACATAGTAGGTGCTCAATAAATAGTAGCTCTTTTTATTATTAGCAAGTAAAAATATTAAACATAGTATACCTTTTTAAAAAGAAAATCAATGGCAGGATTTTTAATGTCTCCAAAGGTAATATTAAGGCAGCTGTAGTAGAAAATCAGGTGTGAAGCCACTGACGAGGGTGAGGTGGAGATGGTAATGGAGAGGGTAATGAAGACAAAGGAAAGATACTGAGTGAAAAAGAGTGAAGAGTAAAGCAATGAGTCAGACATCTCTAAGTTTCTGAGCCTGGATGACTGATAAACAGGAAGTAATTCAATTTTCAGAAGAATTAATGAAGGCAACAAATGTTACAAAAGGTTACAACACTAGCAGAGCCATGTGGTGGGCCTGGAACATTTGGGCCAGCCTTAGGAAAGGGACATATTAGACCAATGTTTTGAAGAAAGAAATGGTGGTAATTTATGACAGACATGATATGGGATTAGGGGAGAGTAAGGGCAAGCTCTTAAGGTAACCTTGAGACTTCAAGGCAGTGCAGCAAGGATGAGTAGTATTTAATTTTAAGGAGAAAAATATTAGTAGCAGTTGGATAAACTTCATTTTTCTAGTGGTGGAAATGTTACTTCAAATCCACTTCAAATTCTGGTATTTCTGGCTTATTCTATTATAAGAGAAGTTTATAGTATGGTTTATTATTCAAAGCCAGAGGTTTAATGTCACACACAGGTGATAATTTGAAGTCAGGACACCCCTGCTGGCTCACAGTGCTTTTACATGTTCCGTGATACTTCACTTTCATCCTCCTCTGCCTCTTCCAACTTAATACCCACCCCTACTCCATGATTCACTGGGTTTTGCAACAAATCCCTCCCAACAAGCCCACAAATCCTCCCAGACTTAGTGCAAAGTCATAGAGCTGAACTAACCTCCTCAATTCTTGTTTTGGATTTTTGGGCTGTTCTTTCAGGTGTGCAGGAAGAAGCATCCTGAGCAACAGGATTAGACATCTAGACGTCTAGACGGGTAGCTGACTCTTCTGCAGACCCAGGGAGTGGTTCACACCCACATCAATGACAACAGGTCTCTGAGAGGTCCCGGGGGCTGGCACACAACAGAAAGCGCACAGCTTGATTTGCAGATGCCAATTTGAGCTTGCCGCCTGGCTTGTGTTTTGATTTGAGGACTCAGTCAGCAATTTGGATGAAATAGTCATAAATGGGAGATGAATATGGAACACAAAACAGCCTATTTTTAATAAACTGTCACCTATCTTTTAGAGTCAAGTTTTTTTAAGAGGTGAAATATGGCTGAAGTTGCAAGTTAGAAATCTGCAAAAAGTTTACATGTAAGGCATTGGGACATAACTGTTAGGGGGAAATAGTCCTAAGAATAGAGGGATTCTACATATGTCTTATTCTAACTGATTCTTTTCTGAGGGAACTGCCATCAAAATGAAAACCTTTGCTCTAGAGAGGATTTGGGGTTGTGTCAAGCAGCCAGGTGTATCCTTAAGGAAAACAAGGAATGGACAGCTGGAGCATCCAGTTTCAGAAATTCCCAGCAGCAACAATGAGGAGGTCAGCCACACACCTCCTACAAGGAGGCAAGCTTCCTCCGATCAGGTGCGTTGTCCATGCAGGCTAGAGAAATGTCTTTGATAAAATTCAAAGAACATTAAGAATTACAATAAAAAAGAACACCACTTCAAAATTTTTCATGAGTGTAAGATCATCCATGAGAACATATTATAGAAACATAGTCTCAGCCCGTGAGAATTTGACATAGCTGCTTTGGGATGGTCATAGGAATCTCCATTTTTAATAAGTATCCAGGTGATGCTGGAAAAGTGAGTATACTTTTCAGAAACAGTAATTTAAATAATGATGTTGAGAAAAGGGAAGAATCAACATACTTTCCTTCTTCCCACACAGATAATTATTTGACCCTTGCTATGATCTAGGCACTTTGCTACAGAATAGGAATACAATGATGTATTCCTTTCCTTGGTCTGATAGAACAAATTACCACTAATGAGGTGGCTTAAAACAACGTAAGTTTATTCCCTCCCAGTTCAGGAGGCCAGGAATCCAAAATCTGTCAGCAAGTTGGTTCCTTCTGGACCCTCTGAGGGAGAAAATATTCCATGCCCCTCTCCTCGTTTCTAGTGGTTTGCTGGTGCTCCTTGGTTTGTGGATGCATCCCTCCAATCTCTGTCTGTATATTTGTATCTGCTTCTTTTCTGTGTCTTTAGGTTTTTTTTCTGTCTCTTATAAAGACACTAACCTTGAATTTAGGATCCACCCTAATCCAGTGTGATCTAATCTCCGTCCTTACCATAAGACCCTATTTGACACCGCAGATCACATTCTGAGGTTCTGGAAGGAAATGAGTTGGAGAGAGCATTATTTAACCCACTACAAATAGTGAGTGAAAGTAGAACTGGTCTCTCCTTTCATGGAGCTTATGAGCCAGTTAAGAAGAGAGGTGTTAAGCAAGTATTCATTCAAAGAAATCTAAAAATTCAACTGTGACAGTGCTACAAAACAGAGGTACATAAGTCATGTGTAATCCACCAATAAAGAGCTACTTTATTTGTAACATAAGAATAAAGAGGTTCTTTAAAGATTTTAAAAATATTTTTAATAATTTTCTAACTCTATGTAAGTATATAAATCCAGTATCATTCAAAGCAGCTTTGAAAATGTCACTGTTAAATTTCCTGTTTAAAATAAATGAATGTATATGATATGAGCAATTTATTATAATATATTAAATACATAATCTAGGCCAAATTCTTTCTGTTTTTTTGTTTATTTTATTTATTTTTTAAAATAGTTTATTGTCAAATTGGTTTCCATAAAACACCCAGTGCTCTTCCCCATAAATGCCCTCCTCCATCACCACCTCTCCTTTCCCCCCCATCCCCTTTCCCTTCAACCCTCAGTTCATTTTCAGCATTCAACAGTCTCAAGTTTTGCATCCCTCTCTCTCCCCAACTCTCTTTCCCCCTTCCTCTCCCCCTGGTCCTCCTACTCATCATCAGGGAAACACAAATCAAAACCACACTGAGATACCACCTCACGCCAGTCAGAGTGGCTAAAATGAACAAATCAAGAGACTATAGATGCTGGCGAGAGTGTGGAGAGATGGGCACCCTCCTACACTGCTGGTGGGAATGTAAACTGGTGCAGCCGCTCTGGAAAACAGTGTGGAGGTTCCTCAAAAAACTATCCATAGAACTCCCTTATGACCCAGCAATAGCACTGCTAGGGATTTATCCAAGGGATACAGAAGTGCTGATGCATAGGAGCACATGTACCCCATTGTTCATAGCAGCAATGTCAACAATAGCCAAAACATGGAAAGAGCCTAAATTTCCATCACCTGATGAGTGGATCAAGAAGATGTGGTATATATATACAATGGAGTACTACATGGCAATGAGAAAGAATGAAATCTGGCCATTTCTGTGAAAGTGGATGGACCTTGAGGGTGTCATGCTAAGTGAAATAAGTCAGGCAGGGAAGGACAGAAACCATATGTTTGCACTCATAAGGTCTGGCAGGAAAGCAGGAGAAATCTTTAACGATTTTGGATACCAACCCTTTATCTGATATTTCATTTGCAAATATCTTATCCCATTTCATTGGTTGCCTCTTAGTTTTGGTGATTGTTTCCTTCACTGTGCAGATGCTTTTTATTTTGATGATGTCCCAATAGTTCCTTTTAAGGTTCTTCACTTTGACTCATTGTTTTTCTCTTCTCCTTAGGCCTGTCTTCTAGCATTTTCCACTATACATTCTGCTCATTAAGAAGCTTCTTTCAGGCCATTTACATCAGTCCTGGAATACCTCTTATCTTCAAGTGAAAACTTGTAATTTCCCTGGAATCCCAGGATCCCTCAGTGGTGATTAGTAGGGGGGGATCTGAATCCAGGGCACTGGAAAACTCATTAGAAAATTGTTTCTTGAGGAGATTTAGAGGCACAAGATCAGACCACATATGTTGAAAGCACTAAATAATCAAAGGCAACAAAGCCTTCATTTTGATCACTGCTTTTAGAAATAGCAGAATCTTGGTTACCCATGAATTGCTTCTCAGTGAGCCAGACTGACCCATGCTTTGTCTGAATGTCCCACAGTGAATCTGCCTATCAAGGCTTTTTACAGAGAAATCCCTGCCTCTAGAAACTAAACTGGCAATTTCTTTTCTGGGTTGTTTAATGCAGCCTGGTATTGTTATGCTAATGTAGCCTCTCTTAATACTGAGGTGACTTAAAGAATGCCAAGATGTATGGGAGTAGTGTTCTAGAAGCCAATTAATAATATTTTCTGAAGTGGAGAAATCATCGATCTATTTGGCAACTAACCAACCTTAAGTGCATCATAGACTAAGAAAAGATAAATAGTGGGAGGGAGACCTTGGGAAGAAAATGAGGCCCTCAAGAATCAGTAGCTACCCACCAATAATATAAGGAAGTTAAGTCTTTTTCAGAAAAATTATACAGTTAGGTATGTCTCCTTAACTGTCCAAAGCAAAGGGATTTCTGGCCTGCTCATTCCAGAATTTGTTTCTATCAGCAGCAACAATATCCCTGCACAGACATATAGATGCAAAGCCATTTTCTGATTCCATAGGTCATATGTCTCCACTATAGGAAATATATTTAAATGCAGCCACATTCTAATTAAATATATACTTTTAGGGTAAAGATTTTGGAAAAGAAACTTATTAATTTGATTTCAAAAATATGTGATTATAGATCACTACTATCACTTAACTATAGTTTCTCAGAAATCATCATACATGCTCCGAAATTTTTGCAAATTGTTTTCAAGCACAACAAAATATAATAATGAGAGAGGCTGACACAAGTTTTGTTTTGTAGACATGAAAATAAACATATAAGAAGTTAGATTTTGCAATTTTGTATTTTTTAAGAACTTAGCCATTATAGTAAGATCTTGAGAAGGTTCTAGCCTCAGCCATTGTGTTTATTGAATGCAATAGACAGAATGGTTCTGGATGGGTACCCTGGTTTCTCTTAGCTTGATTACTCTAGACATTATGATTTTCTACTATATGATCCTGCTCCTATTTAATGTTTTCCAAACAACCTTTGATTGTAACTTGACCACTTAATAACTTTCCAACAGAGGCAAAATGTGCAGAGCAAGTCCAGTTTTGAAAATAATGAATGTGTGTGCATACACAACATTACAATGGTAAAATGCATTGAATGAGTATATGTGCATACACATCATTACAACGGCAAAATGATGTATGTCAAGCACAACTGTATACTTCATTCAGTTTACTTTTCTCCTTCTAACTTATGCCTTTGTATTTTATGGAAACAATTGATTAGCAGGGAAAGAGAAGAAAGTACAGAAGAGACCAAGATTGGAGAAATAGAAAAATAGAAGACAATAGAGCAGAGTGGCTCCACACTGGATTTCTCAAGAAAGAAAACAGGTTCTACTCCTAGTTCCTCCTTTACTGAATTCAGTATAACAACCTTGGGCAAGTTACTTAACACATATGAACTTTTGTTTCATTACCCACAAAAGGAAAATAAAAATAGTACTTATTTCAGCAAATTTTTTTGAAAACTGAAGGATTCAATATTCTAAGAAAAGGACCAATGGATAATGAACACTGGATAAATAGTAGTTATCATTATGAAATCTATTTGAAAATGTAACCTGATTGGGGATTTCCTTGAGCCATACTACTGAACATTCCTGAGACTAGAGGGGGTTCAAATAAGTCAACAATTTCTCCTTGGATGTTACGATGCAATGCAATCTATGAAGAGGAAAAGTTGGACAGGGTTAAGACCTGGGCAGAGTCAGAATTTTCCAATACTCCTAACACTTCATTTTATTTCTGTTGCTTTGAAATTAAAAGATCTTAAGCCATTTTTTATTTACTCTTTTGAATATACAAAACATTACACAAAGGAAGAAAAACTCCTTCCATGACTTACACATTCTAGAGGTCACAGAATCTTCAAAGTTTCTAAACTGTGGGCCAGCTGCTCCTCCATCTCCCAATACAGAACAGATTTGAGCCCCAAATCACAACATTCCTTTCATGTCCTTCATTAAAGGGTTTTTGCATGATAGCAACTTCAGCTTCATTTCTCTTCTTTCTCTTTTGGCCAATATCTTATCTGGCAGCATTATCAGTTAAATATTCATTGGTCAAATTAGAATTCAGCCAAATGCCTTCCTATTTAAAATGGCTGGGTGAATATAGCGATCATTTGTCAATGTCCCCTTCTGAATTGTTAGTGAGACAAACTCGCACACATTATTTGAGACAGAAAATGAACAGTTTCAGTTGCTATGGTTACAGCTAGGGTATGGGGTAGTTGTTTACGAGTTATCTTTGTTTTTAGACTCTACGCATGCACACATGGTATACATCTACATGTGCATGCACATACATGCTTGTGTATTTAAGGCCTAGATATGCTGCAAAAGCACCCATTTCAAATATTATGTCTGTTCCAATGTCTTAATTAATCATCTTATCTTTGTTAGATTATTTATCTTGATTTTCTCTTCAGCAGTCATGAGTTCATATATATCACAAAAGGGATATCACAGATATGTTATAGTAACTATCCTCAAACACTCTGGGAATGAACAGATTTTAATCTATGTTGAAAATTCATTTCTCAATATTATGGTTTATTTTCTTATTCTTAAGTAATATCTGTTTAAACAACAAAATAAGCCCTCAGGAAAAAGTAACCTGAAAAGACTAGCTAGAAGTTTGTCAATTTGCTAGATGCCTTAATCTCTGTCCTGGGCAGAGTTCTTAATTGCAGACCACAGAAACGGTGTCTGACAGAACTAGGAGAAAAGCATCATTATTAAAAATATGAGGAGCTCCCTCAGACTCAGAGGAGAGCTAGACAGTCAAGTTCAATCCTAAATTTTCAGGAACAATACCATAAATTGCTCCACAAATCAGTCTGATAAAAAACATGACTCCGTCAAGCTCTAGAGGCTCCAGTTTATGTCTCTGTCTTCTGAGTACCAGGAACTCAACTTGACTGCAACCACCATTGCCTGCCATTCCAATGCCAAAATTCTGTGGGAGTCATGCAGTCTTTTAATTATGGCAATCCTAGCTGATGCCAGCTTTACCATTATGTTGATCACTTCTGTGTATGGCTGACTGGAGGAGTTAGATCATTTTACTGCACCCTCGCTGGGAAGAGAAGCTGGAAAATGATGTGTCTGGCTTTTACCAGGAAAAGGCAGGACTCAAAAGTCATCACACACAAAAAAAGTGGAGGGCTTCGAAAGATGCTGTAAAGCAAGAAAATATAATAACTGACTACTATAAATACAACCTGATATATATATTATGGTCTTTTAGTTAAAGCAGACTTTCAGTTAAAATAGTCATTTCAGTCAACCAGCTAATGAATTCAAACAAAGAAGAAACTCTACACTTCCATCAAAGGCCAACTCTTCTTGTCTACTATGTCCATCTTCTCTCGTTTCCTTAAGAGCATTGCTCCAAAGGCACATTAGGAGCTTTATTTCTTCTACCAGATTATTTTCAACAGAGTATAAACCTGATGTTATGTTTTTCATTCTTAAAAAAGAGAAAATCAAATACCTTCCTATCTTGTGTCCAGTCACTTCTATCTTTGCCCCATTCTGATACATTTTGCAGCAAACTCCCAGATAGAGTTGTTCATTCACCTCCTTCATTCATTAACTCACTTCAGTCCACTCTACAGAATTTTTTCTTGTTGAATTCATGAACGAATTCCATTGCTAAACCAAACTGATGGCCAGTCCCCATTCCCCTTTATACTTGAACTACTAGAAGCATTCAAGACCATATTAATTTGGCTTCCAATTCTTTATAAAATTCTGGTATTTTTTTTCTACCTCATTGGTCACTTTTTCTCCGTCTCCTTGTCCATTTTTTTTTTATCAAAATCTTATGTCTAAGCCAGTAGATTACCTAGGGCTTCTCTTCTCTCTCGACACATTTTCTTAACCAGTCTGATAGGATGTATACTTGAAAATACCATCTGCACACTGACTACTGAGACATTTATGCTCTAGAATTTTCTCCTCTGTATGCTAGACTCATATACACAATAATCCCATTATCTTTCTTAGAAGTCTTCTTAGAAGATTACCTATTAAAGGTATTATGGAAATGTACCTAACCAAAAAATCCTCTTCATTCCTATCTTTCATATTTCCTCTTTCTTATTTTGGAAAATTCAACCAACTGCTTGGGTCAAAACTTAGGTTAACTTACCATCCTTGTATCTTTCCAGTCTATTTTTCACCCAGCAGTAAGAGTGATTCTTTAGAAATATGATGAACTTCTCATCACTTAAAATTCTCAGCATGTTTAGAATAACTATGAAAGTTTTACCTTTGGGGATAAGTCATAGATGATGTATCTTTTGGTGTCTGCAGGTCATGTATCCTAATTCATTTAATAAGTTTTCCAAAAATTCAAAAGTGTATATATATTCAGTTTAAAGGGCCAGTTAAGTATTGGCTTGTCTATTGTGAGAGTGACTTGTTCATTCATAACCAGATGAAACCAAGGAAAACATTATCAAGCACATCATATATAGAAATTAATGCTCATTTTTATTTGGTGCTTATTTTGTGCCAGACACTCGGCTGAACATTTTATATGTGCAAACCTAATTAATCTTGCAATAAGTCAGATTACAAAAATGATGCTCAAACTATGATATGTTCCTAAGTAATCCAACAAAAGAGTAGCTGACAAAGCTATTGAGCATAAATGCCAATGGCTGTAGAGTGAGTCTGGTGCCCTTGTAGGCTCTCAGTTATTTGTCTGAGTCGGTACTTCACTACATACAGACAGAGAGATGAGAGTGCAGCTTGGAACCTATGATGATCAGAAGCGCCTTATCTATAGGATGAGTGGTGAGTGGGGTCAAAACTGGGAGAAAATGTGAGGAAAATTGTGGGAAGTTGCATTATCTAGGGAGTGAGAGAACCTCTCCCAAGGCAAGTCTGATGCACTGACTGTCTTTATTATTATTTTTTTTTAATTTGAGAGAAGAGAGTTTCAAGCTCAGAGTGGAGCCAGACCTGGGGCTCAATCCCACAGCCCTGGGATCATGACTTGATCCAAAGTGAAAAATCAAACATTCAACTGACTAAGCCACCCAGGCACCCCTCCTCTGACTCTTTTTTACTGGCAGTCTAGGTGGGGTAACATGGAGTGTGTGGAGAGGCTGGGGTACAGCAGAACACATAATACTTTCCTTTTTATGGATGTATAAGAAGATCTTTTAAGGGATCAAAGAAATACCTCATTTATTATTTAAGGGAAAAACTCCTTGCCAATGACAACTTCACCAAATAAATGCTCATGTATTTTTTTTCAGGATCTCAAATTCCTTTTCTGATGGGGAAAGGGTTGAAGCACAATTAGTTCTCAGTTTATTCTGCCACATTCTTATAAGATGTTTTTTATCTAGTACTTAATGTAGAAGAGATGTGATTGTCTATTTGCACTACTGGGAAATATCAAACTGACATGAGATTGACTAGCTAACTCTTCTGGATTTCAAAGAAGCTTTTTAATGCAATGATATAGGAAATAAAGAAAAGTAACTGAAGTCATATTAGCAAATATTTTTTCTTAAAGTATAAGAGTATAATTAGAATAATCTGGTTTTAAATTAAAATTCTGGTTTTATCCCCTTTCCATCCCTGTTGTGTCTTTATAGCTTCTGGGTTAGAACATTGTAGCAAATAGCAGATGGGAGAGAATCTGCCATTTTTCACTATGCCCATAGTAGAGAGTGATGACAGCTGTGCTCTTGGTCCCCAGTGGAAGCTCCCGTGATAAATGTCAATGGAGTGATCTTTTCCTTCTCAGAGAGGAAGTGATATGGTGAACCTGCCACTGTGATCATTAATACTCAACAAGACCTCCCCTTCCTTTTCCAAGGATAGCCTTGGGGACCATTCATAAGGCCTTGTAAAGGAGGGAAAAAAAATCAACGTTTTGTAGAGAAGCTAGCAGGTCCACTAGGGAATTCATTATTCAGAGTATGGCCATATAAGGAGTCTCTGTAATCTGTATGGCAAACATGTTGGTAATTCAGAAGTTGAGGTGATAAAATATATTCTTGTATTTGTAGTTGTATTGAACCTGCCCAAAATGACACCTGGGCAGGAATACCAGAGGGTTTCCAAACTGGTCCATATTGATCTATCCAAATGTGCCAGCCAAGTTCAGGGTTCTGATTGAGTCCTTAGGTAGAATGTTAGGTGCCGTGGGGAATGCACAAATGAATGAGGCCTGGCAGGAGTGTCCCCTTTCTCCCATGACAGCTTTCATGACAAATAACACTGCTGGGAGTGAATTGTCCCTTCCCAGACATGGACATATATGGACCATGCATTCCCGTGAGAAGATCCAATAATGTGAAGAGAAGAGCTTCCCTGAAATTCTTTATACACTTAGAGAAGTTTAAATCCAGTGAATGGCACAGCAAACAAATAATAATAACATATATCATGGCTGATTTAATTAATCAAATTAATCAAAAATAATAATAATATTACATGTGTAATTATTATATTATTATTATTTTGGTTAACTAATTTGGTTTTATTTATTTAATTTATTATATATTTATTTGACTGATTTGATTGATTATATTATCATTATTTTGATTAAACAATTCAGCCATGATCATAATCAGTACTGGGAAGAATAAAAGGAGGGAAGAAAACTAGCAGATATCAAATATCTATCTTATGCTGGGATTCCACAGATATATCTTATTTGATAAATGCTATAATCTAATGAAATGCACATTATCACTCCCATTTTTAAGTGAAGGAACCGAGAAGGTGTTGAGAAGCTGAGGTGTATCCAGTCTTTCCTTGCCATTGTTCTTCAACTTGATTATTAAAAAAAGAAAGGAAAGAAAGGAAAAGAAAAATCTGGGTATGAAGAACTTCCAAAAGTATGTATGTATTTATGCATTTAAAAATTTTTCTTAACATTTATTCATTTTTGAGAGACAGAGAGAGACACAGCATGAGCGAGGGAGGGTCAGAGAGACAGGGAGACACAGCATATAAAGCAGGCTCCAGGCTCTGAGCTGTCAGCACAGGGCCTGATGCAGGGCTTGACCCCACAAACTGCGAGATCATGACCCGAGCCGCGGTCAGGTGCTTAACTGACTAACCCACCCAGTCGTCCGCAAAGATATTTAACATAAACAGATGTTTATATTTCTTTAGAAAAGATTTCATAAGAAGTTGGCTGCTCTCAGTGAGGCTAGAAATTTGTCTTGATGTACCTAGAAACTACTTTGCCAAGCAAACCCCAAATTTCCTATTAGCCTTTTCACTTTAAAGGAAATATAGATCTTATATAATGATATGTATAAGAGATGAGAGTGTTGAACTGTTTTTATTCATGTTTTTATCAAGTAATGTATGTGCCAGATCTCAACATCAAATAGTGCTGCACATATTACAACAAAAGCTAGCAGCCCCTGTCTCAGTCCCTATGCTTTTGCTCTCCAAAAAAGCCACTTCTAATTCTTCTGCCGTTCACATTATCACGATGTAGCACTATTTACTGCTATTTTTCATTGTTTTACTTTAGACATCTGTTGTTTATTATGTGCATAAAGAAGTGCATAAGACCACACACACACAAACACATCCATTCTTAAATTTATATCAATTTACTTAAGGGAAATTACTGTACTCAGCAGTGTTCTAGGTAATGTGGGAATACACTAGATGCCAAAATAGACCAACTCCTTGCCTTCATTTGGGCTTATGTTCATTTGAGAGACAGATAGAAATAAACAAATACAGATATGTACTATTAAGTAGACACAGCTTTGGGGAGGAAGTAGCTGAGTGAGGAGATAGAGAATAACAGGCAATTGGTGATGGTTTCAATAAGACTATTTTTATTTAAATCAAAGTTCAGCATTTACATTATTTTGACTATGTAGATTTATTTTACACTCTGCCATATGAATTATGATTACATTTCATTTCTTGTAAAATTTTTGTTTTCTCTGGAATTAATCACTGCTTTGGCAAGAGGATGGGGGGGTACTGGTTTGCCTCTTTGTCACTAAATCACTGGCAGAGTCTTTTACAGGTTGTAAAATGAGTCTTATGAGGGTCAAATAAGGTGAGAAATCTACCAATTCCACATCCTGACCATACACTCTGCCTCCTGCCTGCTCAGTGGCTGCCATTTGGCAGATCTCCTTCATTGTCATCTTGAGAAATCTCTCTCCCATGTGTCAAACACCATCCCATTTGATCGATGTCCTCTTCCCTAGTGTAGATTCTCCTTTTGATGGGACACATTTCCAGCAGTTTCCTGAAAAAAAAAAAAAAAGTACATAGTAGATACATTCTTTTTGAAACACTTCACTTGAAAGTATCTTTATTCTAACCTCATACTTGAATGTTCTTTTGTGTGGGTTGGAGCATGTTGAATTGAAAAATAATCTCCCTTAGAATTTTTAAGACATTGCTCTGTTATCTCCCAGGTTCCAATGTTGTGCTTGAGAAAGTCAAATGCTATTTAAAATGTTTAATCCTTTCTATGCAAATTATGATATTTTTTTCTTCACACTGACTTTTAAGTTGGTTTCTTAATGGCCAGTTTTGCAATCCTGGAACGGTATGCCTTGGTGTAGCTACATCTTCATCAGGTGCTAGGCACTCAATAGCTGAAGTTCATGTCTCTCAAATCTGTTACACTTTCCTTCTGTCATTTTATGATCGTTTTCCTCCTTCCTTTTTTCTGCTTCTCTTTCTAAAATGTCTATTAGCCATTGATCCACCTTAACTGATTTCCTAAATGCCTTCTTGTCTTTCTTCTTCTTTCCCTTTTTGATGATTTCTTTTGGGAAATCTCGTCATCTTTACATTTCACCTCTTGTGTTGAATTTTTTCCCATATTTTTAAATAAAACTCTTCATTTTACAGCAAAAAGTATACACCCTCTTATATTTTAATTTTAATATTTCTGCTATTAAGTTTTACTTTTCAATATATATTTTAGTTCTCTGGTTATATCTGCATATGACATTTTGGTATTATTCCATAGATGTGCTATTTTCTCTTACCTTTATAAGAAAAAGAATTTAAGTTTTATTCTACTCTTTTTCTCTGTTTCCTCCAGTCCACTTTTATTTTTCTCTTTGCTTTCATCTTTCTCCCTAGTGTTAGGCACTTCCTTCAAAATGTCTGGCAAACCTTGGCTAGTTGTTCATATTAAGAGTAAAGAATAGCTGAACGGATTTGAATTTTCCCCCTTTCTTCTGGAAACCATCCAAAAGCAGCAAAAATAATGGAAAATATTGAAACCTCCACTTTTGGTAGAATTAGGAGGCAGGCTCCAAAATATTTTCAAAGGAAGTCAAAAATAGCTGATATTTCACTGAAACTCCCTAAGGGTAAGTAGAAATGAGTGGAGGATAGATTTCAGTGGAAAGAAAATGGTCCAAAACAGGTCTAAGAAACTTCCCACACAAAAAAATATTATTTCCTGATGGTGGGCAGAACATGCTGAGGGGCCAAAACTATTATTTCTTGATCTCTAGAGGGTGTGAAAAGTGGGAACAGTGAGGTAAGACAGCCGTTCCCATCCATTTAACCCATTGTTTTTTAAAATTTGTTTTTGAGAGAGAGAGACAGCACAAGGGGTGGGGGTGCAAAGAGAGAGGGAGAGGAGACAAAGGATCAGAAGCAGGTTCCCTGCTGACAGCAGTCTGATGTGGGGCTCAAACTCACGAACCACAAAATCGTGGTCTGATCTGAAGCTGGTCACTCAACCAACTGAACCACCCAGATACCTCTCCTTAACCTATTCTTAAAAGAAGCAGAGAAGTCAGGGCTACCTGAAGTGTCACAGAAAAAATCATATTTGAAGAAATCAGATGATCTTTGTGATAAATGAGAAATTGAGAGCTTTTTGTTATAAAAATCTACTGGCCTGGAAAGCTGCCTTTGTTCTTCCACACTCCTGCAAGTAACTGATTTGGGAAAGTCAATTCATTCAAAAACAAACATATCTAAATCTCTAATCGGTTATATATGTGTACAAAAAATATACACACATACATACACAGATATAGGATCATCTAAATATACACACAAGCACACAAATGAGGAAAAGGAAAGCAAAATTTATTAACAGATAAGTTATAGTCCTTAAAAAAAGGTTTTCATAAAGAAGCTGAGGATACTAAATATTTTGGACTAACATGGGACTACAATTCGTACTGTGACTGTTTTGTGGAATCAAACTTTGCGTCAAATGAACTGTCCTTGGAACTGTACTGAGAAGCAGAGGATGAGACAAGGGGATAGTAAGTAACAAGCTCTTTTGGTCACATATTTATCATGATAATCTATAATCGGTCTGCCATACTAAAAGTGATATTTTAATCTTCATCTATCACTTTCATGTGTTTTATTTATCACTTAATTTGGATGCAGGAGAAGTTGCTATTATTGGGCCCTTCAAACACAAAACTATATGATTAAATAAGAAATAAGACAATATGTACTATAATAATACTGAAGGAATGCCACAGGGAGGCATAGCCTTGCTCCTAAAAATATGAATGGGGTGGAACTCTTAAATAGTATTACTGCTCTGGTCTGCATCCTGTTCGAGAGAATGAGAGGCTGAGATTCTATGTGACCCTTTTGCTCCCTTCAGCAACTTAAATGCTACAGAGCAGGAGACTGGTAATAATGTCAGCCACCAATACCCTGAGACAGACTGCTTGATTCAGTAGACTTTTCTATTCTAAAACAAAGGTGAGGGGTTAAGGAGACATGGACACTGTGCACCATTTTTTGTTCACTGAGCCCAAATATAAATACGCATCTTTCATCTCCACTGATTCCTGTGTGTAGGTTTAGGAAGAGAACTGTTTACTACTGGTTTCCCTAAAAATCATCCCAGGAACCAGTATGGGAGGAACAACAAGAAAAAGATTTTTGGAAAGAAGTCAATATTCAAAGAAAAATTTATCAACATTGTCTTTGTGGGAAAAGTAAGGTTTTTGTTTTATTTTGAATCACTTATGTATAATCATACTGTTTTTAGAGTTTATGTCCTGCAAAGATCTTAATCCAACTAGACTATGTTTTTCCTGTCCTTAATTCCTCTCGCCAAACCAGGGACACACTTTAACAGCTTGACAGTTCTGTTTCTGATATTAATTTTTTAAATGGCATTTTGATGTATATATTACAGATCTAGGTCAAGAATCTGTTTCTGAGTGGAAGCCTGAGATCCAGTCCCTAAACTATTGGCAATATCACCAAAGTCCAAATTCCTAAAGACCCTCAAATCTTGATCCATATTTTTCATCCAACAGGACTTCCTTGTAGGCTGTGTAAAAGAGGCTCTGTAGGCTGATTCATAACTGGCACCCCCTGATGTTATTAGGTGAGGGGATTAACAATCTTTTTGTTAAGGAAGGCAGAGGTGATATTTAAAGTTCGGAAAACCCAAAACTTGGCAACTAGAGATTCAAATACTGTATATTTGAAAATATAATACTGAATATTTGAAACTAATTAAAAGAGTAAATCATAAAATTTCTCATATCCTGTAACTACACATAGTGATGGATGTTAAGTAGACTTATTGTGGTGATCACTTTGCAATATATTCAAACATCAAATCATTATGGTGTACACCTGAAGCTAATATGTTTTATGTCAATCATATTTCAGTTAGGAAAACAAACATAAAAATAAAATAAAAGATTTTGATTTTAGTTGAGATATACTGGGTTGGGAAACAGAGCTGATTTTAAAAAGCTGTGGAACCTTGATTTAGGAAATTTTCTGGGCTGCAGTGAGCTCCTCAGTAGAATGAGGGAGTTGGTAGAGTAGATGGCAAAGAACTGCCAGGTTCAGTTCTAGGCTTCATAGTCTTCACTATATATCTTACAAGTCATTGCTCATCATCTCACAGTCATTTTATGAGTTCAACAACATGTCACAGGCTGGGAGAAGTCTCTTTTCAGTTCCTACCCAGAGCTTATACTTTGCCTCCTGCAATTTATAAAAATTGATATCTGGTCACTCAGATGATCAAAATATATTTTTCATATATATGTGGCCTTTGTCCATTGTTTCTGACTCACTACTTTCAAAATACTTGGAATTTCCTGAGTGATGAGAGCAATGGAAACATCTTTTTTTATAATGTTTGGTTCTTGTCCTCAGTTCCTGAAATAGCTTCAGAGCGATAAAGGTGAAATGTTGTCTTTTTATTTATAAGCCCCTTTCCACCACAACTAGGTTTGTGTTAGTTAGGTAACTACTTTTGAAAATTACCTAAGAATGAGGGCTGCTTGGCAGGGAGAGTGACCTTGAAAAGATAAATGAAACTTTTAATCCTACCCCTGATTTCCAGGGAAGGCAGAGGGGCTGGAGGCTGGATCAATCACTTATGGCCAATGACTTAATCAATCATGCTTATATAATAAAGGGTGGGGTTTGGAGAGCTTCCAGGTTGATGAACACTGGGATCTGCAAAGAGCCGCACACTTGGAAGCCCCATGCCCTCTCCCCATACCTTGTCCTATGCATGTTTCCCATCTAGCTGTTCCTGAGTTATATCTTTTCATAATAAATGGCAATCTAGTGAGAAAACCATTTTTGCTGAGTTTTGTGAGCCACTTTAGCAAATTAATTAAACCTGAGGAGGGGGTTGTTGTAAGCTCCAGTCTGGAGCTGGTTAGAAGGAAGCTCAGGTGACAACCTTGATTTGTGGTTAGTGTCTGAAGTAGGAGTATGGGGGCAGCCGACTTGTGGGACTGAGCCCTTTACCTGTGGAATATGAGGTTATGTCCAGCATTAGCCCTCAACTGAGTGGGATTACAGGTCATGAGCTGGTGGCAGGGTATTGCTTGTTGGTGTGGGGAAACATCTCTGCCTCTCCTCTGCTTCCACAGTAAACTTGGGTGCAGGACCTCTACCACCCCATCACAGCTTTCACTACCAGTATGATCCCCCAGGAAAACATTGGCCAGACCCTGGGGCTGTGAACTGAAGGAAATCCAACCACAAAATAAGTTTGCAAATGCTTTGTTTTTTGGTTTACTGAGGACTATAGCCTGAGAAGTGGCCTTTTAGATTGTTCTGAAGAACTTTGAAGCTTGTTAGCTACAGGGGACTATATATATATATTAAAGGGGAAAGGGTACTCTTACAAGCAGTTCCTCAAAAACTTGCACATTTGTTAAAATGTAAAAATTTGTTAAAATTGTAAAAAATAAGGTTTACTTACTGATTTCCACAGAGATATGAGAAAGATCCTCAAGTCATCTTAATGTCTTTTGTTTCTATTGTATCTGTTTGTTCAAAAGTATAGCTTGTATGCCTCCACTCAGCTGATTTTTCGGTTCTTTCTGGTTTTGATTTCTCCTTGAGGTCACTTGAGACCATCACAGAAGGCTGACATCAGTCATCTACTGCAACTCTATGCACAGGGCTAAGGTCAGAATGGGGTGGGGCAGGGAGGTACTGGAAACATTGATGTCATATTGGGAAGGAAAGGACTGACTGGCTAATTCATCAAAAGATGGCAGGAAAGGGTTGCTGAAGGACAGTGGACAGTGTACAGAGCAACGGAGCCAAATTTGGGAAAGAATGAAAACTAGGAGAAAATAGAGAAAAGCAAGAAATTACAGTGGGTACCAGTGGAGACAGTGCTGCCAAAGCCTGCAGTGGGTATTCAGCTTTTCTAGCATGCATTAATAGCTGGGTTCACTTAAAGTAGCAAAGGATGGAAAGGCTGCATTGCTTGGGTCTGTTTCCTTAGGACACTCAAGAGGACTGGGAGAGACAGAAAACACCCGGGGGTTGGTTACGAACAGATCCCCCAGAGAAACAGACCTGCGTGGAAGCACTGGCCCACATTCCTCGCAACTCTTCTGGATGCTTTGCTTTTTCACTGTCCCATTAATCACTGTGAAGAATACTTGACCATACTCTAACATGGTAGAGGGGAAGTGCCTTTACCTACCTGATGCAGGCCTTTGAATGAAACCGGGTCTGGCAGAATGCCTGTTCTCTTCAGCTTCTTGTCCTTAGTGCTTTGGGTTAGTAGCCTTACACCTGGATTGTGCCCCGTTTTCCAGTTTCTTTGGATTACGCCTGTTAAACCACCTACTACCTTGCTCTCAGGTATTATCTCTTGAATCAGTTCACATTAGACAAGATTAATGTGTTTTGTTTTATGTGCAGATCATAAATTCCTTCGGTAAGGGAAAACTTGTCATGGTACCACTGAATCTCTAGCACCCAACACAATGTGTAGCACATAATAGGCAGACAAGTTATTTGTTACATGCAGAAACGCACCAGGCTTTTTGCTTTGCAATTCTGCCCTTCTTTTGGCCCATTCCAGAATATAAGAATCACAATTTCATTCCAGAACTTTAAATTTCTTTTTGTCTGGGAAGTGAAATGGCCAGAGCCTTCCCATTCATTTTTCTGGAAGAGCCATAGTTAAATAGCAATTGAAGCATGTTAAAAGCCTTCCACACCAGAAAGGATCATATCATTACTTGGTTAACTTTTCATAGATAAACATACAGAGTTTATCAGACCATGGACCATGGGGTGAAATCTTCTGGACAAATCCCAAAGGAGCAGTAAGGGGAGTTATAAATATATATATGGACTTTTGGGCTCCACTTTCAGACACCCTGAATTAATTAGCTTAAAGAAGAGCCACACTATTTCTAGTAAGTCACCAGATTCTAATTAGCAGCCATGAATAGGAACCTCATGACTCAGCAGAGATGGGTCTCAGCCTCAGTGTCTGAGTCATTGGTAACCTAGGGAGTGAAGTGTGTCACATAAGTCTCACCAGCCTCCACCATAGCACAGACCCAATGAACACACACTAGAATAACTGGGGACACCCAGTATAATGCATGAACTCTCTTAGACTCAAGATCTGTAACCTGAGGCATGACTATAACTCTGATAAAACATGTTTTGATGCAACAATTTCTATGAATTCATCACAGCCCTGAGGGGTAGAAATGGAAGCTTTGAGTCACTTGTCCAAATTTGTTCCTGTAAGTAGTACAGCTGGAATCACGAGCCAGGTGTATCTGACTCTAAGGCTGATGCTCAGTCTTTAATAAGAGTGAACAGGAGCCCAATATAAGTAAAGCCTTCCTAATACCTTTTCAGAAAACAAACTGGTTAGGCACACTGTATTCTGAGTCACCACCAGGCCATCATGCTCCCATGCTTATGCCCCTGCCCATGACATTTAGGGCTGAATCAGATCTCCCATGAGAAACCATCCATATGCCAGGCATTTTCCCCTGGGTCAGTGATCTCATCTCTTCCAGCACAGCCCAGAAGGACCTGCCATTGGATTAAACTTGGAAGTTCTGGGCTTGAAGAGACTTGGCCTCCATTTGTTTTCATAATGCCCAGCTATAAGCATCAGAGTTTATAGTTACAGATGAATTTTTCCTCTTATTGCAAATGGTTTTGATTTAATAATAACATTTTCCAAGCCATTGGTCCATAATGAGGATTATTGCCTGTGGGTATTTAATACAAGAAAAAGAAATGGGCCCACTTCACCGTGCAAATGGCAGCCCAAAACCCTGGAGCAGGAGAGCTGGAGTGACGATTTACTACAACAGCACTGTCTGGGGTGGCGTAAAGATAATGGCATATAAAGCCTCACTCTATAGTCTAGCTAGGTTTCAACCAAGCCTCAATGGGTAACTTTGCTGGGAATTAACTCATGTTAAAAACCAAAATTTAACCAAGTAAATTTGAAAATCTAATTGACTTCATTAAGGGATTCATAAATGGAGCAGCATCCCATCCAGCAAATAGAGGGAGCACCAAGGAGTTGTACAAATGAAATATTTTTATAGTTGGGTGGGCAAGGAGTTAATAGCAAAAGAAAAGAAAGGTTTGTTTCAGGCAAGGTCACTTTCCCTTGTGGGAGGGGGAGGCAGTGTCTTACCAGGCAGATCACCTCATCTTTTGGGAGACGAAGAGGGTCCATGTGACATTTTACCTCACAGATGTTGATCAGAAAGTTTCTGATTGACTTTTGAGACTACATTTTGGGGAGAGGTTGAAACAGGTTTAGTATTAGGTTTTGGTTTGGTAACTTGACCTAAGTGATGCCACTTGGGGCCTGTGGTTTTATTTTTACACTCAAAATCTATAATCTACTAAGCAAGGCCTGAAAAGAGTTGACATGTTCATAAACAAAATAAGGAGTGGTGGAGCCAAGGCCAGAATGAGCAGTGAAGTAGGTATGTAGGAGGTAGTGCTGAAGTTTGAATGTGCCGGGAAATGACATGTGACTGAATGTCAATTAAAGAACTAGGGATTTTTTTTTATATGATCTCATTTAATCCTTAGATCAACACTCAGTCGTAGATGCTGCTATTATGCCTATTTTTGGGAAAACTGATACATTCAAGATGCAGAGAGATTTTTCTTAAAGATGTTCCCTAATAATAAGACTTAGAGCATAAATTTCAATGTAGATTTGTCTGGTCTGGAAGCCCAGGTGTATCCTGGCTCTCTGCTTATGGGAACAATTTCTATGGATTCATCACAGCCCTGAGGGTTCTGACTTCTACATTAGCACATGCCCTTTCTGACATCTAAAATTCTCCTTGTCTTCCTATCTCAAAGCCCAGAGTCAATTCTCCAGCTGTTCCATTTAAAGCTCCTCTCTGGATGGGCTTGTTGTCAGTTATTTGCATCCTAGCGAGAGTTTGTCCATGATTTCTGTTTCCTAGAGGTACTGGCAGTCGAGACATTCTCTAATTCTGCATGTGGAGAAGTAGCTCCTCCCTGCACAGGATGGAATAGCAGGCAGGAGTTTGTAAAGACAATACATAATTCCTGGAGTTTCTAACTGACAGCTGCAAGCTGCTCCACACCCTCACCAGCATCTATAGTCTCTTGATTTGTTCATTTTAGCCACTCTGACTGGCATGAGGTGGTATCTCAGTGTGGTTTTGATTTGTGTTTCCCTGATGATGAGTGATATTGAGCATCGTTTCATGTGCCTGTAGGCTTTCTGGATGTCCTCTTTGGAGAAGTGTCTGTTCATGTCTTCTGCCCATTTCTTCACTGGGTTATTTGTTTTGTGGGTGTGAAGTTTGGTGAGTTCCTTGTATATTTTAGATACTAGCCCTTTATCTGATATGTTATTTACAACTATCTTTTCTCATTCTGTTGGTTGCCTATTAGTTTTCTTGATTGTTTCCTTTGCAGTGCAGAAGCTTTTTATCTTGATGAGGTCCCAAGAGTTCAGTTTTGCTTTTATTTCCCTTGCTTTTGGGGATGTGTAGAGTAGGAGATTGCTGCGGTGGAGGTCTAGGAGGTTTTTTCCTACTTTCTCCTCGAGGGTTTTGATGGTTTCCTGTCTCACATTCAGGTCCTTCAGCCATTTTGAGTTTATTTTTGTGTATGGTGTAAGAAAGTGGTCTAATTTCATTCTTCTGCATGTTGCTGTCCAGTTCTCCCAGCACCGCCTGCTAAAGAGGCAGTCTTTTTTCTATCGCATACTCTTTCCTGCTTTGTCAAAAATTAATTGGCCATACATTTGTGGGCCCAGATCTGGGTTCTCTATTCTATTCCATTGGTCTATGTGTCTGTTTTTGTGCCAGTACCATACTGTCTTGATGATGACAGCTTTGTAGTAGAGGCTAAAGTCTGGGATTGTGATGACTCCCGTTTTGGTTTTCTTCTTCAATATACCTTTGGCTATTTGGGGTCTTTTGTGGTTCCATACGAATTTGAGGATAGTTTGTTCTAGCTTTGGAAGAATGTTGGTGCAATTTTGATGGGAAAATTTCATTACAACCCAAAGCAATCTACACATTCAATGCAATACCCTTGCATCATTTAATCTTCTTCACCAACAGTGACAAGGCACTTACCTGGTATCAAGCATCGTGTTGAACACTTTACATACATTAGCTCACCTGATCCTCATCTCAGCCTTATGTGGTGGCCCGTATTATTATCCCCACATCGAGGTGGAGGCTAAAGAGCTTGCTGAATTTCAAGCAGCAGAATTGGAATCTGAGTAGGCAGTCTAACTCTGGAGTCCAGGCCTCCCCTGGGTCACAACACTGCCTCTTAAAATTGACAGGTTTTCTGAGGCCAAGGAAATCTACCATTTCCCAATAATTTTTAATTCTAAGTATTCCCCTGGTGTTTTGCACAAACTGCATCATGCACCCCTACCCTTTGCTCTCTCTGTCCTCATCACACACAGATAATTTTCCCAGATTGTTTCTATCACTGGCTCTCAGCAGTCTTTGGGGTTCTAACCTATTTAATGGTTCCTGAAATCTTTTTAAGTGGTATTTTCCATTCAGAAAGAGGAATTCAAAAGGCCCCAAGTGTTGCCTTAAAGATGATTACAAAAACATGCGAGCTTGCTCCCAAGTAGCTGATAGCAGAGTCTGCAATCTGTAGCTGACAACATGTTGGAACTTTTCTCCCTCCCCACTCCTCACGTGTTGAGATTCAATTTTGTGAATGTTTTTGGATAGTGTTCTTTTTATTTATAGTGGTAATACCATCCTTCCATATATAAAAGTTTGCAAAGTTTGTACAGTCACCTAACACCCACCAAGGGTTCTAACTGTCTGACTTGAAGCCCTGGCAGAAGAGCTGTCCAGGTAGTCTAGGCTGAGGTTAGGACTGGATATTTGTATGGGTGGCCAGAAGTGTGAAGAGCCAAAGAGAAATGATCAGCTATGTCGTGGATACATTTTGGACTCATGCCCTAGAAGACAAAGCCATCATCAAATTTAGGAAAAGAAAAGAAGGTGGTGAAGAAAGGTATCCAGAACCAGGAGATGAAGAGAAATAAACCGTTAGATGCTGGAATAGAATAATATATGTAAAACATGGGCAGAAAAGATCCAGAACAGTCATCTTTTGTGGAATATGGGACTCTTTTTATTGTGTCAGTCGTGAGGGGTATGTATGTACACCTGCACTTGTGTGTATACACAGTCATGGGCTAGAATGGAGGCACAAGTTCAGGATAAACACTATATGAAGAGTTTTTTGTTTGAGCTTCAAACCAAACAATAACAAGGTCATCTTTTCAAAATTATGTTAGCAACTGGATAGGGAATGGTATCTTCTGCCCAAAGTAAATCCAGAAAAAGGAAAATCTATAGGCCATAAGCACCACTTATCCACCCTTGCTCAGAAATTTTGTAGTCAGTATATAGACACAGACAGACACACACACACACACACACACACACACAGAGGGTCCTTGCTCTCACTGGCTAGGTACAAATGGGGACCTGAAAAGCTATAGTTGCTATACAAAGCCCATCCTGTGCAAGTTTGATCAGAAGAAAGACTCTCTCTTGTCTTTGGAAGAAGCCTGAATACAATTACTCAGGCAGGGAGCCTCAAGGATCTAAGACTCATGAGAAAAAGAGAGGACACAGAGCTCTGCTGTAGCAACAGCCAATTGGGAAGGAGCTTAGCACACAATTACTCAAATGTCCCAAAGGCCAGAGAGGTCTGGAGAAACAAGGGATACACATCAAAATCTTACTCTTGACCTTCAAATCCCTTCCTAAATCTTATTATTTTCTATCTCTGAAACTCCCCTTTATCTATCACTTTCTCATATTACGTTAAGTTGTCTGTATCTCTGGCTAATAATTGCAATTTGCCCCATTTTCTCTTATTTTGCCATGATTGCCTGTCCTTCATGTCTCCTTAATCTTCATGTAACCTAGATGTCAACTGGGACCCTTTCTCCTAAAGATTTCTAGACTTGCTTGATTCAATCCCAGGATTGAAAATCCAAAGCTCTCCAAAAAAGATCTGGTGAATCCCTGGAACTAATACCTGGTGGCTTGCTGAAGAGCATTCCTGACAGAATAACAAGGGAGACTCCCTTCTTGCCAGGCCCTAAATTAATTAATTTTGACTCTTAACAATGTCAACAAATGTTTTAGATCTCTGAGGTGGACTCAAAGTGTTGCCCCCTCCTTACCGCCACAGCAAAGTGTCTTTTATTTTTGAATCAGGAGTTTTTCAAATAATAGGATATTTTCCATCCTGACTTGTCAGGTCTCTGCTAGGAAAGTTCCTGTCTTTGTTTCAAATATTCCAACTTCAGAATTATCTCCTTTGCATTAAGGGAGGCAGACAAAAAGTATTCTCTGACAGCAAAGCCATGAGCATACAAACCAGTGCCTCCAAGGAACAAGATGAAAGACTCCATTCTTAAGCCAAGATGACTGAAACAGTGACATCCAATCCCAGTTTTTACTTGCTACCTGTGGCCTTCCCATTTGCTAAAAGAAATATTACAAAACGATAAACATGAATAATGTTTCACTTCAGAGAAAAAAATTTAAAATAAACATATTCTCTCTCTCTCTCTCTCTCTCTCTCTCTCTCTCTCTCTCTCTCTCTCTCTCTCGTCTTTTCCCTCAAAAGATATACAAACTATCACACTGTTTGGTGTTTCAAGAATGCTAGCAATGATTTATCAGATCCATAATTTTTTCAGATTAAACAAGAATTTTCATATGGCTGAGATTCAAGGTTCTTGATCTTTAAGGCAAGATTTGTCCAGGCTCTTGGCTTCTCTCTCTTTAACTCTGGTACCTGTAAATGGTAACTCAATTTCCTTTGTTTTCAACTTGGGTGAGAAATTTAGAACATCCATGAATTTTCACACACAGTTTTCTCACATGACAAAGACCATGATCTCTACCACAGTTGCACTCCTTTACCTTTGTCCCTTTACCTTTTCCCCCCTTTTCTTCCTATATGAATTGCTATCTGGGAACTCTTCTACCCAATCCCTCACCATTCCTAGCAGAAACAAGAGTCCTGCACTTAATATTACCCACACTCCTTAAAAAGTGCTCAGGGTGAGAACTAGAAAGATTTGTCTATTGCAGTAATTTTGTTCCTGGATCTTTCAACTTTTTCCTCCTTTAGTTCAGTTTTGAAGGTGAATCCTCTAGTTGATCTTCAGAATCTAGAACCTGCTGTCTACCGTCTTCAGGGGATTTACTGGCTGTAGAAGGAGTCTCCTTAGTTCATGCTCAGGGTTTCAGTATACCCACATGAATACTCACTACCAAGGCATAGCAACTGTGTCATTCTTTGTTGTGGTGTTTCTGCATCCTGGGTAGACCCAGAAGCCTCTCAGTTGTCTCTGGAGCTGCAACTTTTCTTAATTGAGAAAACTAAAAGTCTCTCAGTGCTTATCTGACACAGTTGGGTGCAAGGAAGTGTTAATGGACCAGCAAATGCATTAAAATACATTTTAATAAAACCACTGCCAAGAAGCTATGTGCAACTGAGATAAGAATATGAAAGAAATGTAGAGGCTGGAAGGAGGTGAGAAAGACAACAGAAGAGGGTCTTTGTGTAGGTCCTGTGTGAAAGATAGGCCTTGAAGGGCAGGTGTCTTTCAAAAATTTCTACTGCACTCAACCTTGGGCGTGTCTGTCCTTTTCCATCCTACAGACTTTCTGTAGAAGTGAAGATTACAACTCAGTTATGCAAGCTGTGTGTGAGTAGCTGCCAGTGTTTGCATAAATCATTCCTTTATTAGCACATACTGAGCTGTTCTATGGAGAAAGTACCAAGGTACTGGGCACTGTTGCTTGCATGAAGATGAATAAGTTCATCTCTAACCTGTGGGAGCTTCCAGTCTAGCAGATAGACAGAAAACCAAATATATATAAGATGCATTGAAGTAGATGAGAAAATAGATACTACAAAGGTTCACAGCAGGGAGTAATTCTTACTAAGGACATCAGGGAAGCCTGGCAAAACAAGTGATTTTTTTCATCTGGACCTTAAAGAGTATGTATATTTCAAAATACTTACAGAGGTGAGAAGAGCATTCAGGAGAGAAAGAGCTATGAAAGCATAAAAAGGAACAGCATTTTTGGAAGGATTAAGATGTTGGATATGTAGGAACATAGGGTGTGTGAAAGGATTTTATAAGATAAGTCTAAAATGTATTTTGGAACTTGATGAAGGTCTATGGAGTTTAGGCTTTTCCCTTTGAGCTGAGGGAGAGTCATCTCAGGAGTTTAGGCTGAACATGATAAGAACTGTATTATAAGAATTGCATACTGACAGCAGTGCAGACTGAAGGATGTTGGATCAGAGGCAGAGAGAAGAGAAACTATTTTTGTCAACAAATAAGAACTACCAAGAGAGTGCAAGAGTAAATGAGTACCTGAGCTGAAATTGTGATGATTGAGGAGATGGAGAGAAAAAGGACAAGTGAAAGCACACTGTTGTAGGCAACTGATTGGGCTCAAGGATGTCGTAGACTATAGAAGACAAAGGAGAATTCTTGTGCTCTCTAGAAAAGCTGTCAGTACTGGGACAACGGAAAATAGCTTTTCCTATACTGATAACCTTTGCCCCAGGCTGATGCCTTAATAAGGAAGGCATTTTAATGCTATGTCCCTAACATCTGAGTATGATAATTATCTTAACACTTCTTAGATCTATCAATTCCCTGTTCTTATTGTTCATCATGCTATAATCTTTATGGGGGGGGAGCATCATTAGAGGTACAAGCTACCAGGCCTTCCTTTCCGAGGCTCAGATCTTTCATATTGTCAGTTAAGAGATTACACATACACATTGTTTTATGTGATGCAAAAATAATTTCACAATAACTCAATAGAAAAGGGTGTAGTATAGAGTCAGAGAAAGGTGAGATGGGAGGGCAGGGAAAGAGATACAGGCACTCTTTCTTAATGGATAGTTCTGATAGGCAGAGGAAGGATCCAATTTGGACCATCAGCCAAGCCTAAAATATCCTCCTGCCCAGCACCTGGCCACCTTGGCACTTTTCAACTGTTACTGGGAATTTTGGAGCACAGTTTGGCTGGTATGTTCTTTGGAGAGCTCTGCCCGGGGTCAGGTCCCAGCCGTCATCATTGGCTAAAATGGAATGTGGAAGGATAATACCCACAGTGGAAAATACCAGTAGGGATTTGTATACTAGTGTTCAACTTTTTTAAAATAACAGTAAGTAAAAGCAAGAAATAGTATCCTCATGGACTCAGCCCATATGGCACATAATCAGATAGACGAAGATCACTCTTACAAGGGCTTGAACACTATTTGAATTTTGACTTAATTTAGAAGGATCTGAGGGAAACTAAGATATGCTGGGATAGAGATTCCACACATTGTCTTGATCTTTAAAAGAAAAGCCACAGTGGGTGTGAGATGACCTCAAATAGGGCTCTGTTGAGAATGACATATCATACTAGAGGGAGGATTGAAAATGCTTTTTATTGAGTAACATATTATTATTCCCTGTTTTCCAGGTGATTCTCTAGGTATTACATCTCTAGATGTAATTCTCAAATTTATTGAGCCGGAGAATTATCTGAACTAGGTATTCTAACTCAATTAATCTGGAGTGGGGTCTGAGACTGCATTTTTAACAAACATTTCTTGTCAATCTGCACTTTCTCTGCGGCTCTTTGTCTTCTATTTGTCAGCTAATGGTGGCTCCATCATAAATTCTACTTCTGGGACCTCCTGACTTTCCCTGAGACATAGGACAGTGAGTCTGAGGAGGGCAAAATCTTTTTCAAAGATAGAAAGCACACCTTCAAATATGGCAAATTTTTGAGCTCCTTGAATCCCATATCCACTTGCAACAGGAAATGAAAAAAGAAGAGTTTAAGACTGCACAATTCAAAAAAGGGTGATCACCATTTCTTCTGGGGTAATGAGCTCCCCTGGGAGAAAGTAATTACAAATTACTAATAGTTCATATGGCAGAACATTGCAAATTCCAAGCAAAATAAATATGTTCTTCCATTTCTAGAGTTTGCAATTGACTATAATGTAGGAGAGTACAGTATTAATAGGCTGCTATCAAATAGAACAGTATGTTAGATTACATAATAAATTTAATGTTCTGGGTCAGTTAACAAAAAACTTCTGTTCTCTCACTGCCACTAATTTAGCTCTCAATATCCCATTCACAAGTCTCCCCCCCCCCCCCGCCTTTTTTAACTTCTGGGAAATATTTGGCATATCATATTTTTCCATAAACATCTATAACAGCTGTGTGAAGGATCCCAGACTAACTGACCTTTCTCCTTTTCCAGTCTGAGGGTGGAAATGAGAACATAATTACCCATGATGAGCTGGCTGAGCAAAGTTGGACCAAACTATCAAACGGAGTTTTGACTTCCCAGAGGGTTGATCTCTCTTGCTTCCTAGTACACTTCAGGAGGCAATGTACAGGATATTTGAATCCAGGTTGTATGTGTGCATGCATGTGTGCAAGTGTACGTTTTCATATACATACATGTACAGAGTGAGTAGGGGAGATATAGACATTGAATGCAGTTATTACTTATCTCTGGAGCTAGAGGTTTCTGAAAGCCTTCTGGGTTTTTTTTTTTTTTTTTTGCTCTAGACAGTGAGGTAAAATGCCATGTTCCTTCTCAAGTAGTAATAGCACACAAGCTTTCTCTCATGTGCCAACTAATTGGTAAGTGATTATATGAAGTGCTGAGCTAAGAAGAATTATAAGAATAAAACAGGCTAAGCCAGAATTATTGATCATTGGCCCATTCCATCACTCCGAAGGAAGCTGTAGAGTGTTCCTTAAATCCTTAGGAAAAGTTGTTACTATATGCCTCAACCAAATGACATGCTTTAATGACTGGAACTCGATAAGCATAAGCTTTTGGGACATAGTCTGCATCCTAGTTTCCATGTTCAAAATAGCTAGAAATTACTTGGACAACCACAGCTGAGATCTGAGCCACAGCTGAAAGTAAACTGACAACCAATGAGGTCACACTGGGTTCATGATTGGTTTAGAGCAGTGAAATCCAACTCCTAGTAAGCAGATGGAGGGAAAATAATTGATATATTAATAAATACATCTTTGTGCAATGAAAATTTGACTGTATATTCATTAATATTCACAAACTTGAATGAAAGTACTTGCAATAGAAACAAAAGTGGGCATGGCTGTGACATTCAAATGCCCTGTTCAGTTTGAGCTCAGGTTCAAAAATGTGGTAGACTTAAAAGAACTTAACCATCTCAATCCATCATTCTGGAAGGCACAGGGGCAGAAAAATCCATTTGATGTTTTGACCACATTTTCAATTCTGAAAGTTTCCCAAGTGAAACAAGCCATGGTAGAATCAACAAGAAGAATGGTATAATGATATTACATTTAGCAGTTGGGGGAAAAATAAGTGCTTTTGTAAGAGTTAAGGCTTTTAGAAAAGAATTTTCTCCTACAATATGCTTGTTTGTTCAGGACTTAATCCTTGTCAATCCTGTTGGTGAAGAGTCAAAGGGCCACTCCTTGAACTCTATTATAGAAGATAATAATATCTACTATATTGCAAAGTAGATGTCATTTCTCTTTATACAGAGGAGGAGATTGAATCTTAGAATTAATGTGCCCATGTGCACAAAGCAAGTAGCACAGCCATACATTCTTCTTCAGCGTATGAGCAAAGAAAGAAATTCTGGCGTTTCCCCCCTTTTTTTGCCCATTTAACAGCACACTCTCCTTTCTACCTTTTGAGGTTACCACAATGAGACCTTCTCTTCCTCAGGTGAAAGCCTTCTGCAAAGAGTTTTGTGTTTGCATTTTATAAGAAGAAATACGACTCTCCTCTGAACTACCCCTCTTCCATTCCATCTGTTTGCTGTCTCATGCACTACAACGTAACCACTGTTTAAAAGTTCTCACTTGCTTCCTAGGAGAAAAGAGAAAACTTTCTATAATTTCTGGGACTATGAGGAAAATAACAGAGGTGACTTATCAGGTGGCTCCTGGGCTATGTACAATATTAATTTTCGTCCATCAGGTTGGCATTCGTGGCTTCTTGTGAACTTGCCACATGTGGTCAGGGTGGGGAAGTAGTTTCTTAGGGGCCAAGAGAGCCCTCAGTTTAAGGCTGAGATGGACAGGCAGCCTAATGGGAAAGCAAGGGCTGATCAGATGCTTCCACTGAGCCATGTGAGCCCTCAGGCTGGTGACTCTCCAACTCTGATGCACACTCAGCATTTCTGCCTGGGTTTAAATGATCTGTTTCCTTGCCAATAAAATTAGGAGTCATAAAAATACTTCCTTTAAAAAATTATGAACAAGAATAAATGAGATAAAACCTCCAAAGCCCAGTACCTGGTACAAAGCCAATGCTCAATAGATAGTGATTCTATGGCTTATATTTGACTAGGGCTATGTTGGTTTTGCCTATCATGGCACACTTTCTCACTCTCAGAAGCATTATGGTTTAGACAATAATTATATGGGTATCCTACTATCAAGTTCTAGCTATTATTAGTACTATAAGATATCATCCATTTCAAATGTAAGCAACCCAGAAGTTGGTGAGGGGAGAGGAAGTAGAAAAAACTGGGTTTTCAGGTGGATGCTAGCAATTTCAGGTGAGGTTTCTAAGGAGAGTTGTTTGGCGCTTCTGAGATAGTCAGTAAATAATGTGAGTCCTAAGATGTTTTTTCTCTTCTTGAATTCTCATGCAGGTCTGAAAAATTTCAGCCTGTTGAATGAAGAAACACAGGTGTAGAGTGTAGTGTCTCTCCTCCTGCCCTGTACCTCCTGGTCAACACGAACAGGGTCTGAGTAAAGGGGAAGTCAGAGGAGGCCCTAAGCTTCTTTTCTGACTTTCACTTTCTATCCAGTCAGTTATTTCCCTCTTTTTCTTATTAAGTCTCATTTATACAGTATAAAAATAGTATAGTGTTTTAATATTGGTCTCCATTTTCTGGCATCTAACCAGCTAACCTATTGACTTTCTGCTTTTAGCTCATTCTTAACTTAATCAAAGTTTAAGTCTGATTTATCTGTCTTCCCAGAATACAGTTCCCTTGCCCTGAGAAGTAACCACTTTTAAGGATTCGACCACATCCAGATGGCCAACAAGCACATGAAACGATGCTCTGCATCACTCATCATCAGGGAAATTCAAATCAAAACCACAATAAGATACCACCTCATGCCAGTCAGAGTGGCTAAAATGAACAAATAAGGAGACTATAGATGCTGATGAGAAATGGACACCCTCCTATACTGTTGGTAGGAATGTAAACTGGTACAGCTTCTATTAAAAACAGTGTGGAAGTTCCTCAAAAAACTATCCATAGAACTGCCCTATGACCCAGCAATAGCACTGCTAGGAATTTATCCAAGGGAGACAGAAGTGCTGATGCATAAGGGCACATGTACCCAATGTTCAACAATAGCCAAATCATGGGAAGAGCCTAAATGTCCATCAACTGATAAATGAATCAAGAAAATGTGGTTTATATATGCAATGGAGTACTACATGGCAATGAGAAAGAATGAAATCTGGCCATTCATGGCAATGTGGATGGACCTTGAGGGTGTCATGCTAAGTAAGATAAGTCAGGTAGAGAAGGACATATGTCTTCACTGATAAGTCTAACAGGAGACACTTAACAGGGGACCATGGAGAGGGAAAGGGAGGAAAGAATTAGGGAGAGAGAGGGAGGCAAATCATGATAGATGCTTGGATACTGAAAACAAACTGAGGGCTGAAGGGGGAGAGGGGAAAAGGGAAGGGAAGGGCGATTGACATGGAGGAAGGCACATGTGGAGAAGAACACTGGGTGTTATATGGAAACCAACTTGACAATAAACTAAAAAAAAAAACAAACCCACAAATTAGACCACCTAAATCTTCAAATGTGAAGGATCCTTTATGAAAGCCTTACTAAAGGAAACTGTTCTTAAGGGCTCAGCTGCAATGTTGAGTAATTAATTTGAGCACAACATCACCACCCTCAATTCTAAAGGAATTGAGATGGAAGTTGCATTGCTGCCCCTGCTTAACACCCAATCCCTTCATTGTGGCTGTTTTTGCCCACACTGCCCTGCCCTTCCTAGGGATGGAACTTGAGCTGTATCTATGCATTTCCTCTGTAGTAGCCCAAGTTCAGCATAGACTTGGCTGAGAAGGCTGGCAACCTCTAAACCAGGGACTGATCAAGTGGCTCCATCTGGTTCACAAGATGTGGGGTATGCCAAGCCACAGGGGGCAGAAACCTCAAAAGGAGATATTTCTTTTTCCTTCCCTTCCCTTCCCTTCCCTTCCCTTCCCTTCCCTTCCCTTCCCTTCCTTTTTTCCTTCCTTCCTTCCTTCCTTCCTTCCTTCCTTCCTTCCTTCCTTTCTTTCTTTCTTTCTTTCTTTCTTTCTTTCTTTCTTTCTTTCTAGGCTGAATAAGGGGTTAAGAATTCAGAAACCGTAGTAAGATGACCTTCAAAGCCTATTTCTACTACCTATTACCTGTACAACTTTGGACAAGGTGTTTAAATTCTCTATGCCTTAGTTTTTTTACCTATAAGCTTATGACAACAATCATATTTACTGATATTTTAAAGGGTTAGGTAATGTAGAAAAGTACTTAGTATAGTACGTAGCACAGGGTGTTATCACTGTCATAGTCTTGATTTTTAATTTGGAGTTAGGCTCCGTTAGAGTATAATTAAATGAGTAACATAGTGTGTGTATATATATATGTATACATATATATGTATATATATATAATGAGTAATGTAGTATATATATATATATATACACACTACGTTACTCATTTAATATATATGTATGTATGTATGTATTTGGGAATATAGACACCATAAATAGATAATTTTAAGGCATTTTGCCAACAGAATGCTGAGTAAGTACATATATTCTAGGTCCTATTTCGTCTCAGATTTTGAGTGAGTCATTAAATTTTATTGCCTTTATTTCCCATCTGTAATTGTGAATATATATGTTTAATTCTTAGAACAGCTCTGTAATATAGAACGACTCTGTAGTAATTCTTAGAACAACTCTGTATATAGAAACTCTTTTTAAAAAAAGTTGGGAAGGGAGAGTAGGTGGCTTGTCTAAGGTTGCATAGCCAATGTATAGAAGGATTTTAACTGCAGTGATCTCTTTCCAGTGATAGTGATGTTGACAAAACTACAAGATTCTTCACAAGTGAATTCAACTGTATATTAATATGGATAACACAATTGTAATTTCATATACGCTCCTAAGACTTTTACTTTTCTTCCTTAAATTTAAAATACTTCCATTGTAAATATTAGGGAAGAAAATATTATTGGCTTCATCTTAGACATCAGAGGAATAAGAAGGAAAGTTTCAATGACTTGCTCAGGTTCTAGAATATGGGAATCCTCCTATGGTCACAGACCACAGAAACTGACTCTTATTTGGAGCTCAGTACACCCTGGAATATATGAATGAATTAAAATTCTTTTACATCTTTTTTATCCTTTGATCTTCATAGCAGATATATCAATTTGAGAAATGAGGGAATTGAGTCTTAAAGAAGGTCAGGGTCTTGCTCAAAGTCATGAAACTAATTAATAAAAGAAACAACTAGACTTCAATCCCACTTGCTTGCAACACTGCACAGATACCCTCTTCTTATCTTCTTGGTCCTGCAGCATACAAAGCAGAACACAGATAAACCTGGGCAGGAAGTAGTTCTTAGGAATGCTATTTGAGAGTGCACTCTTTTCTTTGGAGTCTGTCACCCCCCTCCTTTATGTTATTTTCTTTTTTTCTGGATGACTGTTCACACCCCATGGCAGGCAAGCTGATGCTCCCCAATAATGTCAGCAGAGGTCTGGTGCCTCTATTATGTTTGGTTAGGCAAGTTTCTTGTTCTGTGACAATCTGCAGAGACCACACATTAAAAATTAGGAGCCTTGGAAAGTTCAGGAATGAAAGAAATCTCTTGCAGACCTGAGGAGCTGAGAGCTCATTTTTGAATCTCTGCAGGAAACAAAGCAAAACTAAACAAAATTGTGGCCTTAAAAACACATTTCTTTCACTCTCTGAGGAACTTGTCTGTACCATTTGTTTGCCACTTAATATATTCTCCCTTGCACTGGCTGAGTTCGAGGAGAATGGGGTCCCATTCCTATTTATCCCCTACGATGAGGAAAAACATGAAATGGGAAGGAACAAGACCTACTTAGAGAAATCAGTGGATGAGGGAGCTAAATAAGCTGGACCATCAGCATAGGATAATGATTAAGCAAGTGAGTTTCAGTGTCAATGTACCTTAGTTCAAATCCTGATTCCATCACTTACCAGCATATGGGAAGCTTCAATGTAAAGATAATAGGTTTAGTTTGAAACATCTTGAGTATTAATAACAAGCAGAATCCTAGGTCTTGAGTTCCTGTGGTGGTTGGAAAGGCAGGATGAAGAGATGAGACCTAGCATTACAAGAACAGGAAATAACATTTACAGTGTACTTATTTTGTGGCAAGCACTTGCTCAGTATTCCTAAGCGTTACATATAGTGCTTTATCCTTTCCATTAACTAGATTCTTAGGTGTTCTCCAAAGGGACAAAGTTTCTTAGATTCAAGGTTCCTCTTCACTCTTTGCCATGGTACTTACTTTGTCATATTCTTGTCCTAACTACCTAACTAGCACCTACTAGGCTTAAGGTTGAGGAGCAAAAGGAAAGTTTCTTTCTCATGGGAAATAAGGACAGCTCAGAAAACGAAAATATTTTCACCTAAAGCAAATTATGAAAGAAAGCAGAAAGAAAATTTGCTCATGCTAATTATGATACCTATATGCTGAGGCTTTACCAGTGTCTGACAAAATATATTAGATAGATATTACAACTACATTTTGCTAGCTTGAAGCCTGAACATAGTGATACCTTATAAAGTGCCCCAAGGTGTTTAAGTCCCCAAAGAGGTGCCAGACCTCCCACAGAAGCTTCTATGTCGACACACGAAGACACCATAATCTTTGCCAGTTTCATTCAGATAGCATTCTTGGGTATGAATTCTGAGCAACCACTCCAATCGCTGGGCTCTCATTTTTCAAGTGCAGGAGCAGCCTGGGAGTTATCCAAGAAGGAAAGAAGATGGTTACTACCTATGAGTTATGTTCTGTCAGGTAGACTTTCTTTTTTTAAAAAAAATTTATAGTTTATTGTCAAATTGGTTTCCATATAACACCCAGTGCTCTTCCCCACAAGTGCCCTCCTCCATGACCGTCACCCCCTTTCCCTTTCCCCCTCCCCCCTTCAGCCCTTGGTTCGTTTTCAGTATTCAATAGTCTATCGTGATTTGTGGTCCCTCTTTCTCCCCAAATCTCTTTCCCCCTTCCCCTTCCTATGGTCCTCTGTTAGGTTTCTCCTGTTAGACCTATGATGCAAACATATGGTATCTGTCATTCTCCACCTGACTTATTTCGCTTAGCAGGACACCCTCGAGGTCCATCCACATTGCTACAAATGGCCAGATTTCATTCTTTCTCATTGCCATGTAGTACTCCATTGTGTGTGTGTGTGTGTGTGTATATACATGTATACACACACACACACACACACACACACACACATATATATATATATATATATATATATATATATAATCTCACATCTTCTAATGGATTGGAAAAATAAACATTGTGAAAATGTCATTATTACCTAAAGCAATCTTCACATTCAATGCAATCCCCATCAAAATTGCACCAGCATTCTTCTCAAAGTTAGAATTTCTCAGTTACACAGCATCTTAGAGTCCACTGAGTTACCAAGATTACACACACACAGCCTATGTCTTGCCTGAGCACACAAATACCATTAAGATTACTTAATTCAAGTTCTATAATACATGGGACAACAACTGAGGCTCCTGTTGTGTTACTGAGTCTGTTTCAATGTACCACCCTTTTTCCTGATGATAGAACTTTGTGGGGTTTTTTTTTTTATGCATCTTCCTGTCCTTGCCCAGTGCTCTGTATATGCTTTAAAAAATCTGGATTTGAATCATATAGTTATTATATGAGTTCCATTCCCAGTCTCCATGGAGGCTTTGTAGGTCCAATATTTGTAAAAGAGATAGAATAAAGGTAGATTAAAAAAGGTCAATGCATAGCTCCATCTGCCAGCTGTGATCTACTTGAGACACCCTAGTTCTACCACCATTTAGATCTCTGCCTCCTTTGATGTGCTATTTCTTTCTAAAACTTATCTCAAATCAGCCCAAGATATGATAGAAAAATTAGAAAAGGAAGATGCAGATTCCAAACAACATAGCAAATCACTGTGTGAATAAAAATACAGCGTTGCCAGTCAGTGTTCAGTGCTAGCCGGTATAACTCTGGAATCGTATTGATCTTCTGTCTCTCTGTTAGACTAAGATTCTCTCTAGCCATGTCATTCTGCTTCTGTGAACACAAACAACCTTCCTGTAGACCACACTAACTTTATAAAAGGGCATGTAGGAGTGATGGCATTACAGTTATTTGCCCTAGGCCACTACCCAGCATCTAGTACCGAAAATACTCTCTACTGGACAGCTTGGTTCCACAACATGCCCTTTAAGTGTGGAGAGGAGTTTCATTTGACAGAGAGCATCTGTTCACAGTAGATTTGTCATGCACAGATGGGATCTGATAGGGACACAGTTGGGGACAACCCCACAGAATGGTGACCCCCACCAGCTGCTGCATTGCACAACTGAAATTACACAGGGCACCACTTGCATAGACGTAGGTCCTCTGCCCTAATTATTTCTATAAGACAATGTTATAGGCTGAATATGTCCTCCCAAAATTAATATGTTGAAGTCCTAATCCCCAGGACTTTAGAATGTAACTATATTTGAAGATAGAGTCTTTAAAGAGGTGATTGAGATAAAATGAAGCCATTAAGGTGGGGATCTAATCCAATATGAGTGGTATTCTTATAGGAAGAAGAGACCAGAGGCACAATAGGACAAGGATGTGAAGACAAAGTAGTGAGAGAGTGACCATCAATAATCCAAGGAGAAAGGCCTGGAATAGATCATTCCATTATGGCCTTCAGGTTAAACAAAATCCATCTTGAACTACCAGCCTAAAGAGAAATACATGAGAAAACACATTTCTGTTGCATGAGTCACTCATTCTGTGGTATTTTGTTAAGGCAGCTCTAGAAAACTAATGCCACTTGAAGCCAAGCTGATAAAGAAACCAAATATAAACAAAACTTGTTAATATAGGTCCCCAGAAAATCCCTTAGATCTCAAGTCTTATCGGATTGCTCCCCAACCCTAAGCATACCTACTGTAATTCCTTCCTATAAAAGACTTTCCACAGTCTTAAATTTGCTATAGAGATAGCTACCATAATCATGCATGACTCTGTACTCTTGCCTCTTCCAGTCTGAGACACTCTGTTTTTCCTCTGGGGCCATTCTTCTATTCAAAACTAGTGATATTTATTAAGCATTCAAGGTCTATGCAGTTCTATCCTACACTAGATATGGTATATGTTCAGGTTCCTGAACCAGACAAACCTGACCCAGTAGGTTACTAGTTGTATTATCTTAGGGATGTCACTTTACCTTTCAAAAGTTCGGTTTTTTCATCTGTCAAAGGGCATGATAGTAGACACTTCACCGGGATCTTGTAAAATAATGGCTGTAAAATGCTTGGCCTAATGCATGGCCCATGGCTATCACTAAATAAACGTTCATGTTATTACTATTACTATTGGAAGAAGTTGTTCTCTCCTGAAATTTTCCAATTTTTTTGTTGAATGCCTCAGTATATAAAGCAATTTCTTGCAGTATATTATATAAAGCAATTTCTCTGATCTGGAGTATTTTCTCACATATCACTATTTTATTATTAGTCTCTGTATAGGTAAAATTGATGTTCTCCACAATATTTCAAATCAACAAGCCTTGGAAGGGCCAATTTCATTTCCTTCAGAAGGTGTAAAGAGGGTGGGAAGAACCTTTTAAAGGTGATGGTTATGTTTATGTTTATGGCATAGATAGTGAGGGTAGTGTCATGTATATATACTTATCTCCAAACTCATTAAGTTGTATGCATTAAATATGTACAGCTCTTTGTATGTCAATCATACCTCAATAAATTGATTTTAAAAAAGAAAGAATAGGATGGGACAGAACAGGTGTGTGGGGAGATGTCTTTTTCTCTTTTAGCAATCATGTCAGAAACATATTCGTTATTAATTTTTTAAAGGTTTATACATTTTTCAGAGATGGAGACAGCCTGGGCATGAGTGGGGGAGGGTAGAGAGAGAGAGAGAGAGAGAGAGAGAGGGAGACACAGAATCTGAAGCAGGATCCAGGCTCTGAGCTGTCAGCACAGAGCCAGATGCAGGACTCAAACTCATGGATTGTGAGATCATAACCTGAGTCACAGTCACTTCAACCGACTGAGCCACCCAGGCACCCCACAAGTCCTTAATTTAAATAAAGAATCAGAATGTTCAACAGTAACCCTCAGTCACAAATACCAAATGTTGGGACAATACATTTATAAAAAAAAAAAAACACCTCAGAAAAAGACTTTGTTCACTACTACCATTTAAATATATCATATGAGGATTTTTTTAATGTTTTATTTATTTTTGATACAGAGAGAGACAGCATGAGAGGGAGAGGGGCAGAGAGAGAAGGAGACACAGAACCGGAATCAGGCTCCAGGCTCTGAGCTAGCTGTCAGCACAGAGACTGACGCCAGGCTTGAACCCACGAACGTGAGATCTGACCTGAGCCGAAGTCAGAGGCTTAACCGACCGAGCCACCCAGGCACCCGAGAGGATTTTTATTATCAATTTCATGGCTGACATGCAAGGAATTTCTCTGTGGAATTGTGTGCTCCTCACAATTACAAAAACTCAGTTTAAAAAAAGGGAATTAAAGCATTTAAGAGCACAAACTATGTGTTGTGCTTTGTGCTATTTATTTCTCATGCGAGCCTTTTAAGTTAATTTTATTTCCACTTTACAGATAAGAAAATTGAGACTCAGAGAAACTTCATAAATATCATACAAGGTGCATTAAATGTTAATTAATTAATTCTGGAATTTTTATGAGCACCATGAAATTTATTCTAACACAATTAAACAGTGATTAGGTAAGTAAGAAGAAGAAGGGAATCTTTTCGGTATAAGAGAAATTTCTCATTAAAAAAATCGAAAACATATGAAACAAAATTGGAAAAATAAAAACTATCTCTAATCCTACCACCCAGAGATCATCACTTTCAGCATTTTCATTGATTAAGCAATAATTGTGATGTTTATAGGAAGCCCTCAACCATTCATACTAATGCAGAGGAGAGGAAAGAGTGGAGAATATAAAAAGCATTTCTGTGTGTATTGTGTGCTTTGGGGAGTAGAAAATTAACCTTTTTGATCATGTTCTGCATGGGCTAATTACTAAAATTACTTTTCCCTTCCCAACTGATCCCAATTCAAGGCAGAGTCCCAGAAGCATTTTGGTGACAGGGGATTAAACATGTGCTATGGCTAATTCAAGAAGTGGAGACTCTACATGTGGATAATTAAGATCTGACAGCAGAACAAAAGCTCACACATTGTCAGGGTATGGGGGCTCTCCAGCATTTCAGATGCTTTCTCCTCACAGTAATCTTGAAAGCAAATTCAGTTCAATTCACCAGGCATTCATTGGGAGACTGATTTGCTCTGAAGTGTGCTAAAATGTCCAGGAAATAGTCCCTGATTGTAAGAGATGTATAATCTAGTGAGGGAGATAGGTATGCATCTCACTAAATTTAATAATAGTAAAAAAGGTAATTATAGCTAACACTTCTTGAACATTCACTCACCCTAGAGTAGCTGTGTTCTAAATTCCTTGAATTTAATCTTCATATAAATCATCAAGTAATAAGGGGAAATAGTATGCACTTAGAGGAGAAGGAATGCTTTATTTTGAAGCATCTTCATGGACTATGGACATGGGCAGATATGATAACTTTTGTTATCATAACACCTGAGGTGTGGGCTGGAGTCTTCTGGCTACGTCTATTTGTTCCTCTTCTTCCAAGCATGGGTGACTGCCTCGCTCATAATGTGTCTCCTCTAGGAAAGATATCCCCCCTCCACATAGGGATGGACTCCCCATGCCATGCCTCTGAGACCAAATATGCAACCATCTGTCTGGACAAAGCTGATTTAGAAAAGACTTTGCCACTAAACACAGCTGGACCATTTAGATCCTTCCTCTAGATTATTTCAACTGAAATTAAAGGGAAAGTACCAGTCTTTCTCTGGTGGTAGGAACTGGGAAATGAAGTTTGAGAACTATTGTACATACCTGAGGTGACCATGAAAATAGGACACTCAGATCTCCAGTTTGAGGGGAAATAAACTGACTCACAGCCCAAGCTGATGGCTTGTGTCCACTGCCCTGTTCACTTGGAAGTCACATTTCCCATGAGCCAACTACTGAGCGTGGTAGCCATAGGAAGGCAGACCCTTTCCTGTGAGGCAGGCAATTTTGCCTCCTGTCTCAGGACTGCTCAGCAGCAAAACTGAAACTTTTCTAAAACAATATGCAGCATATGCAATTCTCCTTCTTAGCCCCCTCCCTTTATACAGGTGAGACCTACATCATATTGGGATGGCCCCTCCTGACCTTCCAGTTCCCTCCCAATTCTGTCTTTCCCCCCAATGAATATCTTCCACATCTGATCCTGTCTTGGCCTCTGTTTCTCTGAGGAATTGAATTAATGTTGGACTTTTCTTTTTAAGTGACCTGTCAGGGGATTACACAAAGGCCTGGATTATCCTGACAGAAATTATACACCCAAAGGTGTGATTCATTGGCCATCCTTAGTGTAATGATCTAATATACCCAGTAATGGGGAATGGTTACCCACATTTCCCATACACTGCAATTTAAAGCAAAGTGGCTTTACAAACTGCCTTTTGGGGGAAAAAAAACTATACCCAGCCAAGAAACAACCAGAAACAAAGTGTCATAAGTGGAGATAATATTTAGAAAAGAAACCTTATTCATATCTAATTGGTTCATTGAAATCATTCTTTATGTGGTAGGACTGGTATTTCTAAGTCTTATCTAAACTTTGAGTACAAAATGGAGCAAGAAAGGTCAATGGAAACTTTTAGTAATTCTAAATTAAATGGTAATTTTTCAATGTAACTTACACATAGGATTTAGGATAAATCACTTGTGAGACTATCCCACAAAAAGAAGGTGGGAAGAGGTTTAGCAGAGTTCTAATATTAGAGAAAGTAGGAATGAGAGAGATAAGGAGGGCCCTATACTGTTTTTTGGTCAGAAATTAAGCACATAAAATGATGTTTCCCTTTCAGGAACTTTTCTATGAATTACACAGTTTTGGTGTCATACTGCTTCCCTTTCATCTTATTAAATTATTCTGAGAATGTATCATATTGCTTGAGGAATTGAGAAGGCAAGGTTGTTTGGCATAATTGCACCTAGTACCTTTCCTTTAATAATACTACCTTTCTAGTGGCAGGGAAATTAAATAGAAATAAGGGGGATTGTCTTCAGAAGATTTAGATGGAGTCTTGATTCTTCCACTCATCCTCTTGAGCTCTTTTTAAGAAAGTGAGATAAATAGTCAAATTATGTACCTTACTCATACTGTGGAGATTGCAGAGTATGTTGTAAATTGGGATGTACTCATCTTTATGTTTTCTCCCTCTGTTGCTGCCCAAGGCACATGGAGAAAGAGTGAGAAATCGAGGAAAAAACAGATTCTGTGTTCGCTGGGAACAAACTTACAATTCCACCACTCTGAGATCTTCTGAAGCAAGCTGGAAAATGGTATTAAGGTCTTGAAGCATCTCAATGACTTAAACTCTTTAGACTCAGTTTATAAGCTTATAAACAACGTGCCTAGTCCATACTCTTAACTATCAGAACAAAGGGAGCAGGTTAGACAAGAGTGAACTCCTCCATTCCCCAGATGTGCTGCTCCATGTGTGCTTGGTCCCCAGGGCCAACTTCCTGAAGTTCACATTACTCAAAATGCTCCACGGTGACTCCTTAAGTAGGCAACATAAAATCTCTCTTGGCATTAGCCTTGATTCTAACCTCCAGACATAATTTCATCTCAAGAAAAGGTTTTAAGTACTTGCTTGAGTTACATAACCACATATATCTGAGAAAATTGTAATTAATTTTTATCCAAACTACATCAGCTCCAAGCCAGATGGTGAATAAAGCCCCCCAACCCTACCCCTATTCCATTCTTAATTCAAAGGAAAAAGTCACCTTCCTTTCTACCAGCTGAGCTGATTAGCTAAAGGTTTCATGGGCAAATAAGGGGCAAGTCAGAAACTCAAGCTCACCTCTTGTGAAGTAAGAAAGGTTACACTGGCATAAAAATTCCAAAGCATTTGTGTCTAATGCTAATGAGGTCGTGGATCAGATGAAGCTGCAAATCCCAAGAGATGACAAGCTACAAACTGGGTTAGATGCCTTTAGCCTCCTGGCAAAGGAGAACGGGGCTCTTGTGAGAAGGTGCTAGCTGATACTAATGTCTGATTATCTTAATACAGGAATGAAGTTCAGCCCAGAAAATCAGATGGGGCAGGCTTCTGATAAAGCCAGCCCCTCTCCTCTTTGTCACATCAACCATCACCCCACATCTTCTCAAACCTTGTATTTGGGAGCTTTCACAATCTGTCTGTGTCTTGGGTGAGGTCTTTGCCTTTTTGTTGCTTATGGGATAACGTGACACCCACTAACTATGGAATCCAAAGTCCATCTCAGTCTATTCCCAGTTCTCCTTCCCCATCTTCTCTCTGTCTACTTGCTTGTTCTGTCTTCTCTTCAGATAAGCAAGCAACTAGACTCCATAGTATTCCACCCATGTCTTCACTCTTTTACTTTCCTCTTCCCAAAATATTTTCTTGACACTTATCCACCTGAAATCATGTATTCATCATCACAATACAGCATTTCAACTGCATGAGTTCCTTACCTTTTATCTTCCCTCTGATAGATGGAAATAATCCCACTTTCCACTATGCCACTCAAATTGTGCATATACCTACCCATAGAGACTTAGACTCATCACCTACATCAGAAGATCCTTGAGGGCTGGGTCCAAATCTCTTTCATATATACATTGTGTTTTTCCAGTTCTCTCCTCATTCAAACCTGATGTAGGTAGTAGTTTAAAGATATAGAGTCAATATGCAGGAACTGAAAGCCACATCCTACATTATAACCCAGGGGAAAATAGGACAAAATTCCATATCAAAATGTGATGGTTAAAATTTTATGTCAACATGGCAAGCTTAGGGTATCCACTTGTTTTATCAAACACTAATCAAGATGTTGTTATGAAGGTGTTTTATAGTTGTAATTAACATCTACAATTAATTGGCTTGAAGTAAAGGAGATTGTCCTTGATTACATTTGTGGGCTTCATTCTATCAATTGAAAGCTTTTCAGTCCAGAAACCTATTTCCTGGAGAAGTAATCTTCATTAAGACAGTAACAGAAATCTTCTGAGTTTGCAGCTTGTTGGTTGCTCTACAACTTTCAGACTCAAGATTGCAATGTCTACTCCTGCCTGGGTTTCAAACTTTCAGGCTTACCATAAAGGTTTCAAAATCAAGATGACAACATCAAATCTTTCCTGAGTTTCCAGCCTGCTGGTCAGACTTCAGAGTTGTCAGTCCCTACAACTAGGTGAGTCAATTCCTTAAAATAAATCTTATTCATATTTGTTTCACTTTGCTTTTGTTTCTCTGAAGAAGCCTACTGATATGAAAATCAACTAGTTAGAAGGATAGTAGAAACTGAGGTATGGAGTCAAAGTGGGGATAAGGATCCAGAAAGCTAAGGAATGGGCATAACAGAGAAAGTAATTGGCCAAAACCTATATAATTTCCAGAAGCAAAATGCAAGCACTCATAGAGATTTTTTTAATGGGTTTCAAGGTTTGTGTGAGTTAGCAAGGTTTATATTAAAGAGTCAGCTTGACAATTCTTGACATATGATAGGCATTTAGTAATCAATCATGGCTAAGTTAACAAAGGAATGCATTTATGAAAGAATTGCTCAATCCTGCCTTTTCTTCCCTTCACAACAACTTGATAGCTAGGCTTACCAGGAGTAAGGGCACACTGGGATAATTTTGTCTCCTAGGCAAAGTAGTCACCAACCAGACAAACTGTTCTTTGCTTCTCTCTTAGCCATATTTGAACAGTGGCATGACAATGTTATAGTGAGAGAAGGGGATAAAGTTTTATCTTTAAAAGTTTATCATGTTAAGTAAGGTAGTTTTCTTAGAAAAAGGATGATGCAGGCAAACACATAATGGTGCTGGATTCTTTAGCTTCCTGTTGAAACCATGGTGGAAGCTATCAAAAGCCTGGGGCACTCCTTTGCTACACACATCATCCTTCTAATAACATCTGCTCACTGGGCTAGGGATCAATTATCTCCACAGAGGAGATATTGCTGCCAGTCCTCAAGCAAAAACCCTGCATACGAGGCCAGCCTTGGACAGCATCCAAGAAGCTTGATTTTAGCCTCTGGACATCATTTAATCTCAAAGGGTTTTACTCTTTTTCTTTAGATATATGAGGAATGCACATCTCAGAGGCAGTGGGAGACCATATTGTAGCTTTTAAAAGGGTTTGGGCTCAGTCTTGGGTGACATGGCTTTCCTGACTACTACATCTACTCTCCTCCTCCTACTACTACAAGGATCATACCTCTCTTTCATCCAAAACTATTATCTGTTGTCAACTATTGTTCCCGTGTTATCCTGTGTTCTTTTCTTCAACAAACATTTATTGAACACCTTCTGTGTTCCAGGTGTTCTCAGGGGAGAAGAGCAATAGGAATGAATCATATGTAAAACCTCTTCTGCTGCAAGTAGAAGCACAAGTTATTATATTGCCAAGATAAAATAAGATAAAAAGATGTAGATTAATCAATAAGTATTTAGGTGGGCAAAATCCAAATAACTGCTAGCAAGGGCAATTCCTTAAACCTATTTAAGCATGGGATCCTTTTGCCCATTCAATGCTATGCATGAATAAAATTCTAAGAGACATTCTTTGGGAAATGCTGCAATCAAGCTTTTGGATATTTTTCTCCTTGGGAACTTAATATTTCTCAATACTTTGCAAACTATATACCTTGTAGCACTAGACATCAGCAAGAGGAGTTCTGGGGAATATATATTTTCCAGTCCTATAAATTTGGGATTAAGAAAACTGCATATTTACTCTCTCCCCACCCTCATTCCAGTTTTGACATTTTAGCATTTAAATGTTAAGAGGTAACCTATTAACATGTTAGATGTTCTAAGATGTTCAGCAGAAAAACATTCTAATTAGAAATCTTTAAATAGGAGACCCAGGATGAATTCATGATGACATCTCAGATGGGCCTTAAGGAGACAGAAAAGATTACTATCGATAACAAGAATGTTTTTGAGCAGATTGTCTACTCCTTGCCTGTTTTACTGTCTGGCTCCATACATCTTTTTTGGAACTGACTCTGCCTCTCTATATTTCCTTGTCATTTCTTAGGGTGAAAGGCTTGAGGAGATGGAGCCCCTTTTCTTCTCAATTAAAGCCCTGTTATGCAGTTCCATTGGTGAAGTGTCTCAGAGATGATTTCCAAGTTTTGGTAGTTACTACCAGAGAATTGTCAATGCTTCTTTGGGAACTGCCAGTTATGTATCCAAGTGGCAACATCTCAGGATTTCATGGTTAAGACCTCAACCTGAGCTGAGGAAATAATATGTTTTCTGCTGATGGGAGTGCCTAATTGTGGGATCCATTCAAGTGTAGCTTGTATGGCTTTGTGAGATTACATTGAAAACAAGTGAAATCACCAGTAGTATCCTTGAGCATGAAACCATAAACATATTGCAAGGAATCTAGGTAGGTAAAAAGTCATCTAGTAGAACAGATGGTAGAGGAGGGAGGTAGTATATGCTCAACTATTGGAACGGTTTCTAGCTGTCTTTCTTCTTGAGAAATAAAAAGAGAGGATGAGAGAAAAATAGAGAATAAGAGAAAGGAAAGAAGATTAAAATTTGACTTCCTCATTTGTCTACCCATTCTAGGATTGGGCAATTTTGAATGCCTGAGTTTAAGATACCTATCTTCTCTCCATTGTTTCCTTCTGCATATCTTCACGCTGATCACTACATGCATGCACACACATATACACACACTCACACAATGCACATGTTACTTATAATCTGGCTTTAACCTAAGATTGTAGAAAATTTCCTATATGCAGATAAATTTATAATTATATCACCCATTTGTTATCTAACACAGCTCGTTGCCATTAAGAAGGAGATTTATCCCTTGCATCACAAAATTAACATTCTTTTCAAAAGAACGATCACCTGGCCAACCTCCATTTCTCTTAATAGTAGAAAATATTAAATCATTTGTTTTTTTTTAAGCTGATTCTACAATAAGTCAATTGTCTCTAATTTATGATTTAGTTCTAATCAGTTTCCTCTTTCTTCCTCCCTCAGAATCTCCTCTAGCCTTATCCAGAGTTTTAAATGGCACTGCCAACAGCCCAGTAATGTTGCTGGTGAGGGACTGATTTATTTCTTGGTTGTATCTCTTTTCAGTCACTGATGATTCTCTGACTCAGCATGTGTCTTGCCCCTGGGGACGCCCCAATGCTTCCTTCAGAAGTTAGTGACTGAGCAGGTTGCAGATGTTCATTCAGTACTCACTCAGTTCTCTGATGTTGGCAATTTTTCATAAACCACAGCTGTGTCCTTCTTCAGTCTCCAGCTTGGGTAGTGTACTCATACATTCTGATGCGGAGTCCTCCCTGGTACAGTCAAAGGAATCCCTAGACAGACCCACAGGCTTTCTCTCAACAAAGTTTTGTACTCCTGGGTACAGTGAACCTCGCTGTCTCTCCTTTTAACTTAAGGAAAATAAAAGATGCTCATCTTAGGCCAAATTTGCCTGCCACGATCTCTATTGATCTCTATCATGACTAGGGCAGTACTGTGGGAAATATTTGCCAACTTTATGTCTTAAAAAAAAACAAGAGGGGCGCCTGGGTGGCTCAGTCTGTTAAGCGTCCAACTTTGGCTCAGGTCATGATCTCAGGGTTCCTGGGTTCGAGCCCCGTGTCAGGGTCTGTGTTGACAGCCAACTCAGAGTCTGGAGCCTGCTTCGGATTCTGTATCTCCCTCTGTCTCTGACCCTCCCCTGCTCCTGCTATCTCTCTCTGTCTCTCAAAAATAAATTAAAAAACATTAAAAAAGAAAAAAAAAACAAACTAAAAACTAAAAACATTCCATAAAGGAAGCAGGATAACTGTCTCCCTACTCTAGAATTACCCAAACTTCCGGGATGTCTTTTATTCTCAATATCTTCTATTTGCACATAAAAGGAATGGTGGGCAAAAAACATTCCTTTGTGGCCTCCCTTCTTATACGCTTTGCACTTCCATATATGCAGCTCAGAGGATTTATAAGCACAGGTGGGACAGAAAGAAAATAATGTTACCCTGTTGGTATTTCTAAGCAAAACACTTCCAATTCACACCATGATGTCTTTTAAACTTAGAAGCTTAGAATGTGGCTTCTTTTTGAGGGCTGTCTCTACTCTGAAGATTCTCCTTTATCTGCCATGTGGTCAGAGGTCTGCAACTATGATGAGTCAGGCTGAATTAGTGTTGTAGTATGTACTCTGAAATATTATTTTGCCCATTTGTACAGCTATATAACTCAGGGATCCTAATTTCTCCAGGTTTCAGGGGCCACCTCCTTTTAATATATAAATAAAAGAGGACTACATCATGTGACTTTTGTTTTTATCATGTTTCTTTTTTTTTTTTTTAATTTAATTTTATTGTCAAATTTGTTTCCATACAACACCCAGTGCTCTTCCCCCTAAGTGCCCTCCACCATCACCACCACCTCTTTTCCCCCCACCCCCTTCCCCTTTAACTCTCAGTTCATTTTCAGCATTCAACAGTCTCTCAAGTTTTGTATCCCTCTCTCTCCCCAACTCTCTCTCCCTCCTCCGCTCCCCCTGGTTCTCC